>PVJX010040321.1:0-15257 GCA_004027295.1 Dolichotis patagonum | reverse complement strand
AAAACAAGAAAAATCTGAATCTAAAAGTAACAGAAAAAATAAATGACAAAGATCCAAGAGCAGTACAGTTGTTTTCAATGTTTTATATGTTCTCTGGCCTATTAGTCTGGTTTTCAATCTGTATCTAGGATAATTACCTTTATAAGATCTTATAGGGTAAGTAAATATATTTGATGCTAGAAAAATAAAAGGGGGTAGACGAAGGAGGAAAAGAAAGGTCTTGAAATGTATATATGTGCCAGTCCCCTAGAGTGAATGTAATTATTATGCACTGCAAAGACATAGCAATAAAAATTTAAAAAAAGATCAGAGCAGAGATTAATGAAATTGTGACAAAACAAAACTCAGAAGATCATCAAATTGAAGAGTTGGGTCTTCAAAGGATTAATAAGATTGATAAAGCTGTAGCTAAACTCACAAAAAGGAAAGAAAAAAATCAATGCAATTAGAAATGAAAACGATGAAATAACAATGAAGACTACCAAAGTATAGAAAGACAGTCCAACACATTAGAGAACCTGCAAGAAATGAATAAATTCATATACATATAGGAATTACCAAATTCAAACCAAGAAAAAACTCTGAATACATCAATGGCAGTCAATGGAAAAGAGGCAGTAATAAAGACTTTACAAGCTGAGAAAAGCTCCGGACTCTATTGATTAACTAAAGAATTTTCTAGAAGTCTAGGGAAGCTCAAATGTCAATACTTTGCAAAATCTTTCATTAAGAGGCTCAGAGCACCACCAAACACATTGCAAGAAGCTAGCATTACCTTATACCAGAACTGAACACAGATTTAACAAAAAATGAACACTATATTTTAATCTCCTTGATGAACGTATATTCAAAGACTTTCAACAAGATATTGCAGAGTACAAAAAATCATTGAAAATATCATTTAACAGGATCAAGTTTGCTTCATCCCAGGGATGTAAGGATGTTTCAACATGAGTAAATCCATAAATATAGTTCATTCATATAAACAAAAGCAAAGACAAAAGATCCTTTCAATAGATGTAGAAAAATTTCTTGAAAAAATCCACCATTCATTTATGATAAAAAAATTTGATGAAACTAGATATAGAAAGACCTTAACTCAAAGTATAGTAGCCATTTATGACAAATCCCTGCCAGTATTGTACCAAATGGAGAAAAACCTGAAAGCACTTTCTCTAAAATCAGGAACAAGACATGACTGTCTACTCTCACTATTCCTGTTCAATATACTGCTTGAAATCCTACCCACAGAAAGCAGAGAAGGGAAAGAAATAAATGGAATCTCTGTAGGAAAGGAAGAAATCAAGTTATCATTATACATAGATGACATGATCTTTTACATAGAAGACCCAAAACAACTTCACCAGAAAATTCAGCACAGTTGCAGGATACAAAATCACTGGAAAAAACCAATATGTTCCTGTACACTAAAAATTAACCCAACCAAAAAGAAATCAGGAACATAGTCCCATTCATAATAACTTTGAAAATTAAATACCTAAGAATTAACCCAACCAAAAAAGTGAAAGACTTCTATAATGAAATTTACTGTACTCTGAAAAAAAGAAATTGAAGAGGAAATTATAAAACAGAAATACAATCCCTGTCTTGGATAGGCAAATCCAATATTGCCAAAATGGCCATATTATCAAAAACAATGCATACAAAATAAAAATACCATGTGTGTTCTTCACAGAACTAGAAAAGACAGTCCAAAAATTTACATGGAATCAGAAGAGAACAAGAAGAGGTAAGCAATTTTGAGCAACAAAATTAAAGGAGAGGGCTTAACTATCTTGAATTTCAAGTTGCATTACAATATTACAGTGGCAGACACGTGGATCAATGGAACCAAACTGATGATGAAAAACAACCCAGGAACATTCAGCCACATGGTATTTCATAAAGAAACCAAAAAATACACCATAAAAAAGATATCCTATGTATAAAATGGTGCTGGGAAGAATGGCCATTCACATGTAGAAGAATGAATCTGGACTCCCATATCTTGCACTCTGTATTAAAGTAAAATAAAATTGAAAGACATAGATATTAAAACAGAAACACAATCTGCTAGATGATAAATAGGTAAAATTCTTGAAGACACAGGCAAGAGCTTTCTGAAGAGAACATAAACTGGCCCAAAAATAACACCAACAATTTTCAAATAAGAATATATCAAATCACAAATCTTCTGCACAGCAAAAGAAACAACCAACAGATAAAGAAACAACTTACAGAACAGGAAAAGTTTTTACCACAGCTTCTTGAACAGAGGACAGATATATACAAAGAACCCAAAAAGTTATAGCTCCCAAATTAAAAAACCAATAGATGTGGGCAATTGCAATAAATAGATATTTCTTGAAAGAAGTAAAATGGTCAATAAGTACATGAACAAAATGTTCAGCAGCATTGAACACTAGGAAAATGTAAATCAAAATGATACAGTCTATCTTATCTAGAAAGAATAGCTATCATCAAGAATTCAAAAACAGATATCATCAAGAACTCAAAAAGCAAAATATGAAAAATTTGTGGATAAAAAGATCCCTTTCTACATTAATGGTGGGAAATTAAAGTAGTACAACCACTAAGGAAATCAGTGTGGAGATTCCTCAAAAAAATAAAAATTGATATTTTATCTGATCCAGGTATATCTCTTTCGGGTGTCTTCTAAAAAGAGTTAAAGACATCACATTATAGTGATATATGCATACATGTTAATAGCAGTACATGCTCTTATATAGATGTTTATAGCAGTATAATTTATAATAACTGAATCTTGAAAGTGGTACATATGACCATCAACTGATGAATGGATAAAGAAAATGTTACACATCTATACTTACATTTCACATACATACATACATACATGAAGAAGGAAAATGCAGGAATGCATTTGCAGGAAAATGAGTACACCTTGAAACCATAATACTAAGTAAAAGAAATCAGAAATGGAATGTTAAGTATCATGTGGTTTATCTTTTATCAGAAACTCAAAATATAAATAATTTAAAGTGCAAAAATAAAAGATGACAGAAAACAGAAGGTAAACTTTGAAGAGATGGGAAAGGAATTGGGGAAAATAGAAGGGTGGGAAAGACAGGGACTGGTAAAAAGATTAAAACATGATATGTGTATGTATCAATTTCCCCAAATGAATGTATGGATAGCTCACATATACTAATTAAAAAGAAAACATAGGCATAATAAAAATAGATAAGTAAATAGCCTGCATTTTGAGAACCATGGTAATTATGAAGTACCATTGCCCTTTCTTGGCAAAATAAAATGTCGGTCTGCTGGCTGCATTTTTTAAAAATTAGATTTAGTGAACCTCAATAGCCTGAGAACTGCTAATGTGCTTCATTATGTCTTATGAATAACATATGAGAAAGGTGAATAAAATAAAGGAAGTGATTTACTTATAATCATGTTTTACAAAATGTCAGATAAAAAGTTTGAATTCGGGTACATCATCAAATGGAAAACCAAATTAAATCAATGAACCAGCAAACCAAACAAGAAGTATATTAGGAATCTGGTAATGTCAAAGTCTCAGTTGCAATTGCTACTCGCCTCCTCCCCTCTCTCCATTTGAAGCCAGGCTTAATTGAGGAGGCAGAAACAGGCCTAATATGGCACCCACACCACACTCTGATGTCTTTTGAACTCTGTAAGACACATTGCAGAGCTCTGGCCTGGGTCCCTTTCCTGAGGAGACAAGTTGCAGCCTGTACCGTGACCTCATTGAGATGAAGCCCAGTCTCCCCAACTGGTATTCAGCCTCATGGATCAGAGGTTACTTACCTCTTCTTACCACCTGTTCACTGCTTGAATGTCAGGAATTCTCTATTTCTGAGAAGTGAGAAGTTTTTGCATTTCCTTGGATATTATTTTCACTCCTATTTTTCAACTTGCCACATTCATACTCTTGATTTGTAATTCCTTATCTCTTGGCCAGACTTCTTCCTTATGCTTCAAATCCATGATACTCCAGTACTATATCTTAGTATCTCCACAAGGATCAGCGTGAGTTTTGTTGTATGTATCCATGCATTGCACACTACAAATATGCATAATTATTATTTGTCAATTAAAAGCAACATTTTAAAAAAGAAATTCCACCTGGATGCCTCAAAGACAAAATGGTGTTAGCATGTCCAGAACTGAACTTGCTGTCCTTCTCTCCTGATCATTCCCTACTCAAGTCCTAAAGTACAATCACTACTTACCAATCACTTCACAGCCCCAGTGAGCAGCCAAGCACCACCTGTAACTATACTCATCAAAAAGTCTCATTAATCTATTACCTAGAGGCAATGCATAACTGCTCTGGTCTGGCATTCATCTATGAAGAGATCTTTAACATACCTCTCCAGATGCAGAGAACTTAAGGAGTCCCTGTGGGGACCTCATCTCTCACTGTGTCTGTTGGCCCTTTGTCATTCATTTGTCCTCTAGTCAGATCAGATGCTGTCTTGAAGCAGGAAGGTAGGGTGTGGCCAAGCTGGCTGGGGGAATAAGTGGGACCGGTTAAGTATAAGATTGCAGGACAATGCCATGCAATTCCCAAAGCCCCATATATATACTTCTCATTGATTCCCATGAAATGTGAGTGGCATAAAGAGAGGACACCGGCAGAAGCCCACTGTCGTGACTCTGCAGGGTAGCCTGCTCTGTCTTCCAGGCCCAGGGTGTACTTTCATTCTTGTTTTTACATTTTTACATTTTTCACTCTTTTTGGCCATTTTTTTCTCTGCAGGGCAAGTTGCTCTCTTATAGTTTCACTTCTCACTTTTCAAATAAATTTTGGCACTGCTTTTGTCTTGTCTCATTCAATTCTTTGTACTAGTTGAGAAGGATCTAGAATACGTTTCATTTGTGAGCCATTTATAAAAGAAGCTACCCAATAATAATCTGGCACAGATCCACTCCTAATTCCCATGTGTGAGGCCTCTTAAACTCCGAGTCATCTCCAAAGGGTCAGGATCCCCCAGTCTGCAGGACACTGGGTAGTCTTAAACTGGAGGTAAAAGCATTAGTGGGTACAAGGTGACGAGTAGAGATACCAAGAAGGTATGGAGCACCTGTCCCCTTCCTCGAGTATCCCACACTTTGATCCAGGATTAGGATTGGCAGCCAGTTATTTATCTGAACTATGTAAGAAAAGAATAAAGTGTTTATGAATTCTGTTGAGTTACAACAATTGGGAAAGAAGGACATCTGCTGGTCTGAGAAGAGTCATAGCTAGAGGTAAGCCCAGACTGATAGGATCTGTTAGTCTCTAGAGATGGAACAATGATCTGCACATTTTCTGACCTGGGAAAAGAAAACTGAGTAAAGGTTCTTTGTTGTCTGAGGAGAATTCAGAAGGAACATGGATGCTTTTGTTAATTTGGGCCTGACAAAAATTAAGAAGGCATTCAAGTTGTTATAAATCATCTCCCTCCTATACATAGACAACTGTTCCTAGTCTTTCTATGTGGATCAGAGTCAGGAGAGAGATAAGGAGGGAAATGCTATCCATAAATAAAGAAAGCAGGCAGAGATTATTTCCACATTAAAAAGTGGAGCCTTAGAGTATAGGGGAAAAGAATGAGACTACTTATACTCACTGTAAGTCCGGCTCTTGGTAGAATGCAATTTTAGAGATGGTGGGAAGGGTTTCCTTTCAAGTTTCTGTCCAAGTACATATCCATCTATTTATCTGCCTAGCTATGATATCTCAGATAGCATAGTAAAAAATATAATTTTGAAAAAAATTATATTTTTAAAATTATTGAAACTTTCTTGATACTTTTCTAGTAATTTTATAGAAACTTTTAACAGCGTTTTTGTTACTTTTTGTTTGAATGTGATACTTTCCTTAGACAAGACTACAAAACTATCCAATAGTGTTCAGGTTCCAAAAAATTTACACTATAAATGAAATTTAGTGTTCCAAAGTTAGTATAATGTATTTTATCTATAGATAATTGAAAATTTTATATGTGAAATGTGTCCTTAAGGTGTCACAATCTAGGATCACATCTTGGTTACTAGGAAACCTTAAGAGAAATACACTAAATAACCCTTTCAAAGTGCAGCTCCACTTTAGGAAGTACAGAACTTACCTAAGTCTCTCATAGGCATGAAACAAGACAATTCTACACTGCACGAGGAGCCCAGGAGGGGGTCCTAGGAGCCTTAGGTGCCGTTGTTATTGGTGCCTAGCCTCTGGCTACTTCCCTCTCTTCTCCGTAGTAAGGGTAGGTCTGACCAACAGCAGACAGTGGTGACTTCCCCCTTGCTCCTCCTTTTCCACACACACCCTTCAGCTGAGACTTCTGGCATGTGGGTGTGTGGAGCCCAGACAGGCAGGTATGTTGTTTGCTCCTGGAGATCAGATTGTATGGCTGGAATTTTGAATCATAACAAGCTTCCGTGAAGGTGGGCATTTATCCTGTGCCAAGATTTAAAGTGCACGCTCTCTCTCTCTCTCCCTCTTTCATTTGTCTTCCTTTCTTTTTCTCTATGTATCTATCAGTCAGTAGCCACTGTTATACAAGGGATTCTCTGTGTCCAGTTTCCTTTGTTAGGCATTGAGATAAGCCATACAAATAAAATGTAACTCAGACATTTGCTGAGCACCTACTTCATATCCAAGCACAGCCATAGAAAATGGAGGCAGTGCCCGAATAATGCTAAATACAATGCCCAATATCCTATACTAAATTAAATATCCCCACAATTATCCTTACTGTAATTAGCACAGAGCCCAGCTCATACATGATCCTAATAAATGTTTTAGGAACAGAAGCCATAAAGGGCAATGAGTGAGACCAAGTAGCTGATGGATTTTTTTGTTGTTGTTGTTTCCTGCGGGTAAACTAGAAATCTCATACTGATATGGAAATTTTTGAATAAGTGGTCCCAAAGGGCAGTTATGGTAGTCTCAAATGAGATAGATAGATCTGTAGCCAATAGCTTCTGTATCTCTATTCTACAAGAGGTACACAAATAAGAATACACATAAAAGAATACACAAATACATGCATACTCCCCATATGCCCAATTATAGGCTTAGTTGTATAAATATTTTTCTGCTTTCATACATGCTGTACCGAGAGTGGTGCACTAATGACTCAAGCCCCAGATTTACCTCTCTGGCTCTTCCTTTTGTTGGATGGCTACTCCAACTCCTGGAGTCTGGCTCCTCTCCACAGCCCATGGGTCTATGCAAGCATGTAATTTTGAAGCCAGCAACATAGTGTTTCTATTTTCATGGCATTTCAGGATGATGTGAATGGAATAGTATGGAAACGGAGGACTAACTCAGAGATGCAGAGGACTAACTCAACATTTAGTCAGTACTTCTGGAGTTTCATCTACTGAACTATGGACCATAAATTCAGAAATAAGTAAGGCATAGGTTTTTGAATATGTCAGAATCTAGAGTGGTAACAGACTAAATATAGTAGTCCAGTAATATAGAGTAAACTCTTTGTTAAAGTTATTTAGAGATTACCACAGCAGATAAAGGGGGACATAAACTAAAGAGGTGGCATTGCTACCTGCTTGCTGAGGATGCACAGCCTCCTCAGTGTTGTCTTCTCAATGCAATCACCATGGGTTGGAGACAAGGACCCCTTTTTCCTGGATGTCTCCTAATTTATACATTCCTATGGAAAGTCTTCGCTGCAGAAAAGTCTTCACTATTCCTGTTTACTTCCATCCTCTCCTAACCCACAAAAAAACCCCCCAAAACCCCACATCACTCTAACTTCCAACAAGTATCTAAGATAAGCTGAGAATTAAGTTTCTGTGGGGAATTGCAAGAACTTGTTGCAAGTCTCTGGCCAGTTTCTGGGGTCATAAACTGAAGACAGGGGAGGACTTCTTGCTATCACCTAGGGTCTCTATGGGACCGATCAGATGGAGAAGAGTGAGAGCTACAAGCACAGATATGTGGAACTCTTGGTTTATGAAATGTATCTGATGTTGGAAACAAAATGCTCCTTGAGTGCCTAACATGTACAGAACATGTTTTCTTTCTTTGTTGTGGTAAGAATACTTAGCATAGGAACTTCCCTCTTACGAAATTTTCTATACACAATGTAGTATTGTTAAATCTGGCCACACTGTTGTATAGGAGATCTCCAGAACATATTCATCTTACATAACCGAAACTTCCCACCTGTTAATCAACAACTCCCAATTACTCCCTAAAACTGTCAATTTCCATTCCACTCCCTGGTCTATTGCTTTTAAGAGTTTGACTCTTTCGGATAGCCTCACATAAGTGGAATCAAGTCGTATCTGCTTGTGACTGCAATGAAACCCTAGTAATGTCCTCAAGAATCATCTTTGTTGAAGTACTGACAGAATTCTGTTCTTTTTTATTTTTTTTAATGTTTATTGAAAGGTAACTATACTTCATGGTAACAAGCAAAACCAAAACACATCAGTTACAAGAATATTAAAATATGAAAAATGATAAATCTTGTGCTTTTTAAAGGTTAAATCATAATCCATTTTATGGATATGCCATATTTTATTATCATGTATCCCTGTATTAACAGACATTTCAAGCATTTTAGTGTTTTGCCTATTTTTAAGTAATGCCACAATGAACATGAGAAATGGCACTTTGATATCTTGATTTCAGTTCCTTTGACTATAAACCCAGAAGTGGGATTTCTAGCTCATACAGTAGTCCTATTTTTAATTTTTTGACAAACTTGTATACTGTTTTCCTTCCATTATGGCTGTGATATTTGCATGCCTAAAAAGGTACATAAATTTTCTCAATACTCTTGCCAACACTTTTCATTTTTATGGCAACCTTATTTATAGATATATAATCTTATTTATAGATATGCAACAGTCCATTGTGATTTTAATTTCTATTTCTCTATGTTTGTAAGGATAAGCACTTTTTCATATACCTGTTAACTATTTCAATGACTTCATTGAAGAAATTTGTATTCAGAAGTTTGGATCATTTTGAATCAGATTGCTATTATCATCATCTTTGCTATTGAGTTTTAAGAGTTTCTTACGTATTTTGGTTATTGATATATATATTTTTTCCAACTTTTTTTTCAATTCTTTTGTCTGTTTCTGTTGACTGTTTCCTTTGTTGTGAAGAAGATTTTTAGGTTGATGAAATAAATTAAATGGGTACTAATAAATGGAAAGAAACTCATGTTCATGTATCAAAAGAATATTGCTACAATATCTAAAATATCCAATGCAATTTTTAATGCTAATGCAATCCATATCAAAATCCAAATATCATTTTATAGAAACTGAAAGTAAACTTTTTTTTTTTTGGTACCAGGGACTGAACTCATGACCGCGTGCTTGCATGGCAGGCGCTTATGACACTGAGATAAATCCCCAACCCCAGAAAGTAAACTCTAAAATTCACTGGAATCACAAAAGGTCTCCAAAAGTTAAAAGATTCTAAGATTAAGCAATGTTGGGAAAATTATAGTTCTTCTTTTCTAAATGTAGTACAACTATATATATTGGTACATCTCTGTAATCCCAGATCTCTGATAACCAAAGATACTAAAATTGGAAGTTTAAGTCCTGCTGGATAACTTATTGACTCAGCAAGGTGGACCCAGTCTCAAAAGAAAAAATAAAAGAAAGCCAAGGATACAGTTCATAATTCAATCTCATTATTCATAGTAATTGATGCATATGAGAGAGCCCACTCCTATATGATCAATTGATCTTTGACAAGAAAGTCAAGAGTACATAATGGGTAAGAGACTATTTCTTTGATAATTGGTATTGGAAGGGATAACCACTTGAAAGAAATGAAACTGGAAACTTGCCTTACAGTATATCAACTCCAAAAAGATAAAACATTTAAATGTAGGACCAAAGACTATAAAACCCTAGAGGAAAATATAGGAGGAAAACTATATTATTGATCTTCACAATGATGTTTTAGATATGACACAGACATCACCAACAACAGAAGTAAAACTAGACAAGTGGGGCTATATATCATGTTGGACATTATGTAGGCACAGAGAACACCAGATAGTCATGGAAGGCCTATGTAATCTCTTCTGCAGAGGTTACATCCCAGAGGGAAAAGATGAGTGAAAAACACATACACAATTAAACCTATAATCAAATAATATAATGTCAGAAAGTAATTAAAGCCACAAAAAATTCTGGTATAACAAAGTAGGAAGGTTCCTTTGAGGCCGAGAAATGAAAACTGGCCTGAGTCAGAGGAGGTCGTCACACACAGATCTGTGGATCGAAGCAGCAGAAAAGCAAGAGTAAGGGCTTGAGCACAGTGACCGGAGCACGGTAATGAGGAATAGAAGGCTTTAGAAAGTTAGACAGGGCCCAAACCTACAGATCAACTGAGTGACCTTGAGCATGTGACTAGTTCTTTCTGGAACTCACTGTAACTGTCCTTCAGATGAAGAGCATAATTGCAATTGAAAGTGAGATTTAAACCTAGTTACTGAGTCACTAAGATTAAATTCAGTTATGCCTGAATCCAGACACCATGTAGTAGTGAATCACTTGAAGTTTTAGAACTGGAAAACCCAAGCATGTCAGTTTCCTCTCAGAGGATCTTCCTCCAGGAGATGACGTCCTGTAAGGCTTGGAAGAATGAGTTCCATGTTATAGATACTAACAGAAGCTAAGCAGCATCCCTGAGCAAACCACCAAGTAGACTGAGTGCAGGGAACCCTGTAACTAACGACAGGCAGCTTAGTTTGTCTCAGGTGTGGGAAGCCTAATAAGCAAAACAGAAGTTCAAATAGGTCTTAATACCATAGTGAATGCACTATGCTCCTCTGCAAGTTTCCTGAGACAGGCAAGAAGGAGTTAATGAAATGGGCAATGTCATTTTCAGCCCATGTAGAAATACAGAACCTGCCAGGCTCAAATGAACTATTCTAAATGTCTCAGAAGCCCCAGCTTCCAAAGGGCAGCTGAGGGAGGACAGGATGAAGTCCAAGTTTAGAAAGTCAGTAGGGCACATCTGAGGCCAGGGTTCTCTCAGAGAGAAGGATATTAGAAGGTGATTCCTTTGACAAGAGCCCATTTGGCTATCAAGATCTTCTCCTCCGATACCCACATGGGGATGTATGCTCTGATGTGTGCAGAGGGCCAAACATATTCTTTAAAACAGACTTTTTGGATAAAGGGAAGGGTACCAGAGGAAGAGTAATGAGAAGGTAAAGCAATTGAAAATGATCAAGAAATTATATAAATATATACATATATATATATATATCTCCAAGTGAATATCACATATTAAAAACATACACTAATAAAAAACATTGAGATACTTTTCTAGAAAAGTCACAAGATAAAACAAACTACATTTGACATCAGTGATAACTACTAGATCACTTTATTAGTGAAGTAAATTCTTACTTTATTAAAAATTATTCTCTTCTTGACTAAATTCAAGAAAAATTTAGATAAAAATATGGGTTGCACTCCACTCCTTGGGTTCTGAAAAGGCTCTTACATGGAGAAGACAAAAGTCTCAGCTCTTGCCTTGGTTCAGCACAACTTCCAAAAGCAACTAAAATGTCCTTTTTCAAGCAAAGTCCAGATTGAGTCAGAGTTAGTTCAGAGCTCCCCAGCGTGGGACGGTCCCTGTCTGAACCCACTTGCTCCTCATTACCACGTTCCAGTCACATAGTCCTCAGGGAGCCATCAAGGCCAGCATTTAGCCCTTGCTCTTC
Organism: Dolichotis patagonum; assembly: GCA_004027295.1. NCBI lineage: Eukaryota > Metazoa > Chordata > Mammalia > Rodentia > Caviidae > Dolichotis > Dolichotis patagonum. The sequence goes on along the minus strand of PVJX010040321.1, from coordinate 3,531 downwards.
CACGGTCTGTACCTACCAATGTGCTGTGTGCCACATCCTCCTCTCACTCAGACCCAGCTTCCACGTCTCTGCTTCTGAAGGGTCTTTCTCGCATCCCAGTTAAACCGCTCTCATTACTTACCTGAAATCACGGTATTTGCTTATTGGTTTCTTAATTGCATGTGGGTTTATTGTCTGCCTTTCCACTCTGGAATATAAGTTCTGCAGGGAAAGAGACTGCATAAGCCTTCCATGAATAGCTGATGTTCTCTCTGCTACAAAATGCCCAACTTGGTATGTAGTTCCACCTGTCTATTTTTACTTATTTTCTTTGTGATTTTGATGTAATACCCAAAAATCATTGTGAAGATAAATAATATAGTTTCTCCCCTACATTGTCTTATAGGGCTTTACACTCTCTGATGTTACATTTAAATACCTTTATATTTTTGGAGTTGACATAGGGTAGGACCAGGGCCTAGTTTAATTCTTTTGCCAATGAATATCCCTTCCAACACCAATTATTAAAGGGATAATCTCTTCCACATTATGTCTTCTTGACTGTCTTGTCAAAGATCAATTGATCATATAGTGTGAATTTTTTCAGGTATTTTAGAGTTTAATAATATTAGGGTGTATTTTTACTTGTATAAAACTGCCATTGAGATTTTTATAGGGGTTATATTAATACTGTAGATTTCTTTGGGAATAATATTATGTCTTATGACATGTGAACACAATTTTTTCCCATTAATTGGTATTTTATTTAATTTATTCCAGCAATTCAGAAACTGCACAGAAAATGAAATCAACAGACAAAAAGTTACCTACAAAATGAGAAAAAAAAATTTGCAAACCATGTATCTGCCAAAAATTTGTCCCCATATTCAAAACATGTTAGGGATTTAAAAAATGTAATAAAAATAATTGTAATAATAATGATCTTATTTAAAATAAACAAAGAAGTTGAATAGACATTTTTCCAAAGAAGGCATATGAATACTCAACAGGAATATGCAAAGTGCTCAATGTCACTAACCAATAGAGAAATCTAACAATGAATTATTACCTCACATCTACCATAAAAGTAAACAGCATTGGCAGAGTTATGGTGGAATTGGAACACTTGTACACCTTTGTAGGAATATAAAATTATGCAACCCAAATGGTAAAACAGTGTAGAGGTTCTTCAAAAATTAAAACTAGACCTATAAAATGATTCAGAAATCCAACTTTTGGGTTTATAGTCAAAGAATTAAAATGAAGATCTCAAAGTGATATTTTCTGTGTTCATTGTGGCACTACTCACACAAGGCAAGATATTCAAATAATTCAAAATATTTATTAATAGGTAAGTAAAGAAATGTGGTCTATCCATACAAAGGAATATTAGCCTTTTTTTGAGGGCTTCGCACTGAAATACAACCATTAAAAGAACAGATTCCTGCCGATGTTAAAACATTGGGTGAACCCTGAAGACATTATAGTAAATGATACATGCCACACACAGAAAGACACATACTCTACGATTCCATGTATGTGAGGAATCTAAAATCTTCAAACTCATAAAAACAATAGTAACAGGGAATAGAATGGTAGTTGCTAGGTGCTAGGTGGGAAATGGATTCACAGATATAAAGTTTAGTTATGTAATATGAATAAATTCTAGAGATCTGTTATATAGCACTGTGCCCAGTGTTAACAATGGTACACCATGTTTTTAAAACTTTATTAATAGGATAGATATTAGAATCTCTTAAGTGTTCTCACAATAGTAAATAAAGGAATAAATCATGTTGCTGATTATAGATACAGCAACTGTCTGTAAGACAAAGGTTTCACATATAATGTGTACATATTTCTGTCATCCTTTACCCGATTGGCCTCACAGTGACCTTCTACATATAACAAGAAGATTAACTCCTCTTGCCTCATTCCGCAGCTCATGAACCTGGAAATTGGTCAGTGTCTTGTATCAACTTCTGGGAACTCTACAGAAGCCTAATTATCAGTCTATTTTGAACAATTATTAGAATCATGGAGAGATGGAGTGCCAGAGAGTTAGGTAAGGGTGAAGGATAGAAGATTGGACAGAAGACTTCTGTGTGTGTGTGGAGGGGGGTGGTACTAGGAATCAAACTCAGGACCTTGCATTTGCCAGACAGGCACTGTGCTGCTGAACTGTATCCCCAGCCACAGAAAGACTTTTCTGAGCCAGAGGTTGGATAAAGAAGAAGACTTTCCACAGGAAGGAACTGTCTTGTTTCTCACCTATCATGGTACACTGAGTAGACTACTAAGCAGACTGCACCTCCTCCAGGAAGCTTTGGCAATGCCATCAGTCTGACTTATGTCTCCCCATACCTGGTAAAATAAACTCAAGTAACTCTTTCAGAAAATATACTATATTTTATGAAAATCATGTGTTTAGTCTGTTACTGGCTGTAGATTCTGACTTAGAGGGAAAAGCCTACGTCTTACTTCTCTCTGAATCCCTAGTTCACAGCTTAGTGCCTGGAACATAAGAGGTACCAATTAAATGCTGAGTGAGTCTTTTAGAGGTACACCTAAATGAGTTCCCTGCTTCCATATGATTCTTTCCCCACCATCCTGAAGTGGACATGCCATGTAAATAGCCACGCTATGTTCTTGGCATCTAGGATCATATCCCTACATACATGCACAGGCTATGAGAACAACTTCTGGAGAAGTCACCCAACAAAAGGAAGAGCCCAGAGAGATAAATCTGGCACTTGAGTCATGAAGACATCATTCTATTTACACCCCTACTTAAAGAAAGACAAACATACAGTATGTGTAAAAACAGAAAAATCTTTACACACCTATGCTTGTAAATGTGTGTGCATAAGGAAAGACCAGTGGGGATTTGGTGTGATTGTGTATGTAGGTGTGTGTCTTTTTTTTCCAGCAGAATGCAAAGAAACTGTTAGCTACAACCAAACCTGCTCAAGTTCAATCTCCCATAACCTACTTTTTGACTATTCATTCAACAAATATTTACTGTGTTTAGTACCATATTGTTTTCAGTTTTCTAGCAGGAAAGCCAAGAAAATTGACATTTCATTGCTTTGTTTCTTAAGATTGCTGTTTCACTTTCCAGAAAACATCCATCAGCCACTGGTCATCCATTGCCCTGTATGACTTCTGCTCAGGAACATGTACTGGTATTTTATGAGTCTCGTCCTGATTAACCTTAAAGAGGATATTTGTGGTTCTGTCTGCCAGGAGTTTATGTATTTAGGGTTAACAAATCTTATGTACAAACATCTGAGGAACCAAGAAAATTCTTTATATTCTGGAAGATCTGGGAAAGGCTATTAACATGGGAAGTGTGTCTCTCTCTTCAGGTGAGCACATTTCTTGTCAGTATAAAAGGATTTGTGAAGAAGATCAATCTCAATTTTATAATTCAAGGGTTATGTTTTCTTATCTATTGGAAACTCAGAATATCAGGATCTGTTTAAAATGGAGATAGCTGACTTCTCATTAAGACTCCATCTCCTACTTCTGGGGTTGCCCTAGCTTCATTTC
>PVJX010040320.1:0-15264 GCA_004027295.1 Dolichotis patagonum | reverse complement strand
TCTATCTGTTTGCTTTGTTCCTCTAATTTTTTAGCTGTGTTTTCACTAGATGCGTTCACTATTTCTTTCACTATTTTTATCAATTCTTCTTTTACCTGGGCAAGTATTTCTGGTTTGAATTTCTCCATAGCTTTCCCTATTTGCATATTTATTTCATTTGATATCATTTCAGACATTTCAGGTGTATGGCTTCTTTTTTATTCTGTGTACACGGCTTCTAAGCTTTCTTGGGGAGGGCTAGAGCTTTGAGCTTGCCTTTTCGTCTTTCCTTTTGTCATTTTTCTATATTTCCTTGCTTTGAGTGGTGTTCCAAAGCTTTCTCTGCATGTGTGGCGAATTAGCTCTTGCACCCTCAGTTCCTGGAGCGGCAGTGGCGCCCCCACAGGCTCTTGGCTTCCTCACAGGATCCTAATTCCCCTCTGTGGGCTCCTGGCTCCCTAAGTTGTAAGGCGAATGCTGGGTGTGGTCAACCCGGAGCCTGTGGAATCTCAGGCAGGCCAGGCCACCGTACTTTGTCCCAGGCAGGTCTCTAGGAGGTTCCCTGGGAGTGAAGGGTGGGCCTACAGGTCCCGAAGAGTCAGGCCGTGATGCTGGTCTCTGGGAGATTTCCTGGGGGTGAAAGGCGGGGCTACAGGCCCAAACAGACCTGGCCTAGATGCCGGTCTCCCGGAAGTTCCCTGCAGATGAAGGGCAGGCCTACCAGTCCCAAACAGTTGCCCCCAGATGCCGTGTCTCTGCAGACTTTCAATCCAAACAGCCCGGGCCACTCTGCGGTCCCGGAGGTTCCAAAAAGTCAGGCAGCGATGCTGGTCTCTGGGAGATTTCCTGGGTGTGAGGGGGGGGGCTACGGGCCCAAACAGTCGCGCAGAGATGCCGGTCTCTGCAGATTTTCAATCCAAACAGCCTGGGCCATCTGTACCAATTTCATTGCACTGTCTCAGTTGGCTTTGTTCTGTCTTGTTCTGTTGTATTTTACTACCTTCAATTTGTAATTAGATGCTTAATGTCAGCCTCCCTGGGTGAAATGGAAGCACCAGAGGGCAGTAACTAGGGCCTTTTCAACATGCTCAGGGCCCAGTATGGTATCTGCGCAGACAGGGCAATCTGTAAACGCCTTAAATGTATGCAGCCTTCCTTTTGCAAAAATCTTTAACTGCCCACGTGTACCACTTGGTCATCAGCATCTTCGGTTACTGGAAGTCATTATCCACATCCAGCCAGTGTGGTTCACAGGAAGACAAAGGAATCCAGGGATGTCATTCTCCTTGTCTGCCTAGCAATGCTGTCTTAGGAGGCATTGGCCAGGACCAGAAAGCAGGACAGGGGAGAGGGCAGCCTTGCCAAAGATTTGTTGTTACCACATCCAATCCTGGTCAAGCAGCTGTCCACCAGTCCTTGCGTGTCACACCACACCTGGGTCCTAGAAGGCCGATCTGAGTGAGAGCTGCTGGCTCCAGCTAAGCCTATGTAGTTCTTTTCATCTGGTCTTAACTCTTGCTTCACTTCTTGGTTTCCTTCATGTGAGTCCTCTGCTGGTTACCTCCTCTCGTAGGCTGGGAGGGAGTACAACCCGCACAGCTGAACCAGCTGCAGCAGTCGCCGCCGCCCTCCATTCATTCCAGGAGTAAATGTCTTGAGGAAGGTGTGATGGTGCAGCTGGATTGTCATCGTGATTAGCTTGAGAGCCACTTAGGGATTATTAAAGCACCTGAGGAGGTCACAGAAGTGACCTTGGGTACTGTATCTGTCCTCTGGCTTCCTCTCCCATGCTTTGCTCTGTCATACCCTTCCACCATATGCTTCTGCCTTGAGGGCAACCAACCATGGACTGGACCCTGTGAAACCAGGAGCCGAATTAAACATTTCCTCCTTTAAGTTGTGGTGTTAGGTGTTTTGTACGAACAATAGGAAAACTAATACAGAACAGCAAACTATTTTAGTCCTCTCACTGCCTTAAGCGTGAGCTATCACCTTCAATGCAGCAGAGAAGCCCGAGAATGGACTTACCCTAAGTCCAGTGTACATTTGTTGGAGATTTAGGAATAATTGTGATCTGTAGGGCCACAGTCTAATTGAAAAAATAGCTAACTGGGCTGTAAACAGGGAACAAGGGTAAATACAGAGTAACAGTAGACACTCCCAGGGAGTTTCTGAGTTGTTTGTATTTGTAACACTTAATTATTTTTCTTCCTATTTTAAAGGCATCAGTTCACATGTTAGGAAGAATAGACAGAAGTTGGGAAATGATCGGGTATGGTTTATCTGTATCTCCTGCAGGTCCCAGCAGAGATGGAACCATCAGTGAAGACACCATCCGGGCCTCTCTCATTTCAGCAGTCAGTGACAAACTAAGATGGAGAATGAAGGAAGAAATGGATCGTGCCCAGGCGGAGCTTAATGCCTTAAAACGAACAGAGGAAGACCTGAAAAAAGGACACCAGAAACTGGAAGAGATGGTCACCCGCTTGGATCAAGAAGTAGTAAGTAAATCATTGAATACTTGCCAAGTGTTGTGTATGTATCCTGGATGTGTGTATAATAAGAGTTCTGAAAATCATAGATGTCTTTAGACATTTGAATTTTACCTTCTCTAATGCTTTGTTAAAACTGGAGTCTGGGTTTAGTGTTTGACCTTTAGGAGCTAAGTTACATTCAGAGCATTTAGCTTGCACTTGCAGCCCAGGAGATGCTATGTTTGACCCAAAGGAAGACTGAATACTTAAGTGCCACCACAAGTTACAGAAAATAAGTATGGTAGAGCTCTAGGTCACTATAAAGATTTGTGTTGCAGATTTAGGGTTTCCAAATGTTTGAGCCACTCTTCAAATTATCTTCAGCAAACTGTACTTAGTAATCCAGAGATACTAAGGGTTTGACTTGAGAGTTTCATGTAAATATACTGTGTGGCTGGGTGTGGTGGCGCACAACTGTAATCCCAGCACTTGGAAGGCTGGGGCAAGAGGATCATTGTGAGTTTGAGGCCAGCCTGGGCTACAAATTGAGCTCAAGGCAAGCCTGAACTGCATGGTGAGACCCTGTCTCAAAAAATAAATGTACTGCACACACTCATTAGCTCTTTAGCCTCCCTCATGCTGATAGATGTTGCCGTGCTGTGAAACGTCAGCATGTCAGTCAGCCCTGTAGCTCTGTTCAGTGGTGGTGAAGCATAGGCACTGGCATAATGTGAGCACAGTTCCATTCTCCATTTTTCATACCCATGAGGGAGAATTCATTCCAGGAAATGTCCATTTTGATGAAAGAGTTAAGAGTAATGGAAAGTCTGGAGGCTTTGGGGCAGGTGATTCATGCACACACGTGATCCTTGGGAAATGGTTCTGGCATATGTATAAAGTGAGCACCACGGTAGCCAGTTATTTTCAGGTGTTCAGGAAAGTGCCACCAATGTAATTTAGAGCCCCCTGCCACTCCCTACAAGATCTTCAAACTGGAGGTGTGCAGGGCTTGGCACATTGGATTCTCCGCATAGATTGAGGAACATTATTCCTCTCTGGCAGATACTCATTTGTTTGGGGGAAAACCTTTTATGATTTTCTACATAAAGGTACTTCTTGCTGGAAAAGATCCTGTCTGATACATTGGTTCCTACTATCATTTGACACTGGTGAGTGATGAGATTGTCACTGGTGTGTGCTCAGCTAAGGATATCTGAGATGCCATCATCTTGTTTTCCGTCAGCATCCTCTATCATACCTTCCTGGCTCCCTTTTATAATGTGTTACTGGAAAAAGCTCACCCTTGAGTTACTTAAACTCTGCTTTATTAGTCTCTTCCTTTGAAGTTGATTTGTAGATGTTTAAGAAGCAGCTAATTATGTATAAATTAGGATAAAGTCATCATGCACAAACTGTTCTGTTTTTAGGCTGAAGTTGATAAAAACATAGAACTTTTGAAAAAGAAGGATGAAGAACTCAGTTCTGCTCTGGAGAAAATGGAAAATCAGTCTGAAAACAATGATATTGATGAAGTTATCATCCCTACAGCCCCACTATATAAACAGATCCTCAATCTCTATGCAGAGGAAAACGCTATTGAAGACACTATCTTTTACCTGGGAGAAGCCTTGAGGCGGGGCGTCATAGACCTGGATGTCTTCCTGAAGGTATGTCTTCCTCGAGCTCCATCCTGGAGTTTAGGGTGTGTCCTGTAGGTGCACTGGCCTTGAAAACCACACACCGAGTGGGTTCTCTGTCGGGTAGGTTAAGATCATCCTCCCAAAATGCAAGTAGGATCTGTGACCACGAGCAGTGTCTTTTCAACCTGGAGTGCTGAGGAGTGGTTTGAGGAAGGGGAGAGACATGAGCTGGTGGCTGTGGTTGCTGGCCCTTCCCTTTGTTTTAACCAAGGAAGAACAGAGAATAGTTTGGTAACTTTTTTTAGTGCCACTGAGGATTGAACCTAAGGCTTTCAAACTGAACTATATCCCCAGGCCTTTTTTTTTTTTTTTTTCTTTTGAGACTAGGTATTGCTAAATTGGCCAGGCTAGGCTCAAACTTGCAGTCTTCCTGCCTCAGCCTCCCAGAGTGCTGGGACTATCGATGTGTACCATGCCTGGTCAATTTGGAACTTTCTAATGAATCACAGTATGAGTTTCCATGGCATCTTGGTTAGTACAAGGTATAGCTTACGGCTAGGGATGTAGCTCCATGGTAGGGTACTAGCCTAGCATGTATGAGGATCTGCTTTTTTCAGTCCCCAGCACCAAAAAAAAAAAAAGTATAGTGTAGAGTTCTGAGTCAGATTCTGCATGACGATACTTTCCCCATAATACTTTTTGGGGTTACAGAAGACTATCTCCCCTCAGTCTTTGAAAATTGATGTGGAGCTTAAAAAGCCATGTGTAGTGAGGTAGTGGGTCAAAAGGTAGACATCCGCACACGTGCACAAGGTGCACAGCTAATGTGTTTAGGATTCTTAGGTCACATCTAGGCATAAACTGTGATGCTTCATAGCTAGCCTGGATTGAAGCCTAAACTGTTGAAACTTTCTCCTCTCCCAGCATGTACGTCTTCTGTCCCGTAAACAGTTCCAGCTGAGGGCACTAATGCAAAAAGCAAGAAAGACTGCCGGTCTTAGTGACCTCTACTGACTTCTCTGAGACCAGCTGGAGATTGACCTCTTCTAGAGCATTCTTTTCTTCTCTTCCTTTCTCTTATCAGTAGGTGCCCAGAATAAGTTATTGCAGTTTATCATTCAAGTGTAAAATATTTTGAATCAATAATATATTTTCTGTTTTCTTTGGGTAAAGACTGGCTTTTATTAATGCACTTTCTATCCTCTGTAAACTTTTTGTGCTGAATGTTGGGACTGACTATGCTAAATAAAATTTGTTGCATACTTTTTCTCTTCTTTATTGGACTTCTTTAGGAAGGACCTATGGAATCTTACAAAGCTGTTTCATTTAGTAAACAAAACATAATGTCCATCTTAATTGTAATTTAGTATTATTTATTCTATAGACTATAAGGGAAATTGTTTCACATAGGATATACCACCTAGAAATTTAATTTAGAGATACTTGAAATCCAGGGAGTTAAGTGACTGTTAAAGCCAGGGTGGCTCCCTCATACCAGTCCTGCTGGTTCTGGTTCCATTCTAAGCCTGGATGCACTGTAATTGTTTTCACCAAAAAGTGAGTGGAATGGTAGGTGCCAAGCAGTACATGTGAGTCCTATGTTAAATAGGCAAACAGCCTGGCCAAGGCGAAGGGAGAAGGTACAGATCCTTTCATGGTTGATAAGTATGATTGTTGGGTTTTCATATCACCATGTGAGATGTGCCTTCCTCAGACCTTGTTACAGTGTCAGCACATTACCTACCTGAACTAAAAAAAAAAGTCTTTTTTTAAATTTCAAGTGAAACGTACAGCATCCAGTGCCTCCTCGCTTTTACTGTCATTTTTTGTTTGTTTGTTTGATTTTGTCTGTGTCTTTTAAAGACAGGGTCTCACCATGCAGTTCAGGCTGGCCTTGAACTCACTTTGTAGCCCAGGCTGGTCTCAAACTCACAGCAATCCTCCTGCTTCAGCATCCTTAATACTGGGATTACAGGGGTCTGCCACCACGCTCAGTTTTTACTGTCACTGGAAGTCTGTCTTCATGGCAAGTGATACCATAGCCAAGCTGAAGGCCACCCAGTGAGCACAACACAACCTGCAGAGCATATCCAAGTAGAACAGAATGTTCTTCAAAACGAGAAGACTAGGAAAGGATAGAACATTCTGGTATGTGAACTATTTCCCTTTATATTTAGGGAAGTCCAGCCTATACCTCTTCCAAGAGAACGATAACCAATGTAGTCATCACCATGGGTTTATACAGTTCAGATCTTTTTTTAAAGAGTACAATCTACTTACAAAAATTATCAGAATAAAACCTAGCAGAAGCAAATCACAGTTTTATGTAGTGGGAGGATTGGAGTTAACATTTAGATTTCTTTTGTGTGTATATACTTTTATTTTTACCTTATAAAATTAACAGATTTGTAAGAAATGCTTATCACTAAATGTCCAATTTGTAGCAAACTATTTGATAGTTCCACAAAACTTAAATGTCTATCAGTAGTTTCTCCTAAAATTCTTCATAGTGGTTATTTAAATAAACAATAGAGTTAAGAAAGGCAGTTTCAGAGATCTAGAAATTAACATAAAACTAATTCCACTGACAGTAAAAACTGTGTCATAACTCTTTAAAAGTTAATAAACATATATATACACATATATTCAATCAACAAATGATTTCCACCATGGTGCTAGTCACTGGTTTGCTGTTAGCAGTGAACAACACAGAATTAGTCCCTGGCTACTCAAGAAATTACCTGAATCTGGACATGGTGGTGCACTTGAAGCTGAGGCAGAAGGATTGCCATGAGTTCAAGGCCAGCCTGGGCTACATAGTGAGACCCTACCTCAAAATAAAGCAAAGAAACTACCTGATGATTATGATCATACACAAAAGAAGTGCTGTAATAAAAGTTGTAGGAAATAATCTCATCCCTGTAGCAGAATTCAGTACAGAGACTAACTTGTACTGAAAATGTGAAATTAACCCATTATCTAGAAATCAGGTTTTGTGGACACTTGCCCATTGTGCAGATCTTTTTCACTTCTTAGCTGAATTCTACCAGCAACTCCCATTTATTACACGTGTTTCACTAGCAAGGCTGTTTGGCTTTGGTTTTTAAAGATAGGCTCCCACTCTGTGGGGCTTGGCTGGAGCTCCTGGGCACCAGCAGCCCTCTTGCCTCAGCCTCCCAAGTAGCTAGGGTGGCAGGTTGCCACCATATCCTGCTCCACACCTCTGCAGATTTTTTCTTAACTGCTACAATTGCCCTAGGTGATTTTCAACTGGAAATATTCAGTAGTATTACAAAAAATGCAGCTTTATGAGCCCCAGTCCAGATCATCTAAATCAAAAACCTCTAGATGGGGGTCCATAGTCCAGTCACCTTGGCAGAAGTTCCCCAACAAAAAAGTGGCAGCTTAACCCTGCCAACTATAGACAGTTTTAACTTCTCTCCCTTTATGTCCACATCCCCATGGTCAGAGTTGATATTAACGGCTTTCCAAGGTTTCTAGCCAGAAGCAGCTGCAGACTGCTAGCACCTCATCTCTTTCCTTAAATTTTCCCAGTTACGCTTATCCTTAATCTGAGAAACTTGTTAAATTACAATGCTGATCTTTCTGAACTACTCAGTTTTAAGTTAATACAAACTACATCATGTTATTTAGTTCTATGTTAAGCATTATAAATTTAACTGTTTGTAAGATTTCCAGTAAAGATCTCATGTTTTTCAAGTTTTGAAGTTTGTTTTGTTTTCTTTTGTTTGGTTTTATCCTTTTTGAGACAGGGTCTTGCTCCGTAATTCAGGCTGATCTTACACTCACCATGTAGTCCAGGCTAGCCTCAGACTCACTCTGCAGCCTAGGCTAGACTCGAATTCGAGGCAGTCCTCCTACCTCAACCTCCCAAGTGCTGGTATTACAGGTATGTGCCACCACGCCTGGCTGGTGGATCCTTTTATAATAAATAAATGTGATGAAAATTAAAACACTTAAGTGCTTAAAAAGAAATTTTTGCTTATCCAGGAACAATGTTACTTTATGTGTACGTCTCTATATGATGAGTATATTCAAAATACATAGCGTTTCAGTGAGCAAGCAGGGCTAAGTGATGCCTAGGCCTATCTATACCTGAGTCCCCGTCTCTCCAGGGATCAGCCCCTGACAGTTTCTGGAGTGGACACCAAGCCTCTGCCAAGCAGAGTAACCGGCACCATTCAGATCAGAGCCACTTCTAACACCACTGCAAAGAAAAGCTCAAGAAAAAGCTCTAACCTAAGCAGTGAGTGGTTTTCTAAAATTTTACCTAAATGAAAAGGTTAATTTGATGGAGGAGACAGGGCTTCTGTATCCAGGTCTAGTTATACACCAACTCTAGTCATATCTACACAATAGAAATAAATTATGAAAAACCCTTTTGGTGCTGCTCTATATGCCCTGGTATGCAGAAACACAGTAAATCAGTACTCCTTAGAAAACTGTGCACCATGTGAGTGAGCTCAAAGCCAGCCGGGCATGGTGGCTGACAGACATCCTATGTGCATGGATCAGAAGGCTTAAAATAGAAATACTAACAAAACTGGTCTACAGATTCAATTCAGTTTCCCTCAAAATCTCTGCCATTTTTTCTTCCCAGAAACTGACAAGCTGATTCTTACATTCCTACAAAATGCAAAGGACCCAGGAAAGTAAAAATAATCTTGAAGAAAAACTAAGTTGGAAGATTTTAACACTCAAATCGATAATTAACATGTCTCTAAAAACTACCATGCAAAGAGCTTCATGATACACTGTATTGTTTGTCTACCCTCCCCCACCCCACTGCCTGGGTACTGGGAATCAAATTCCCAACCTTGCACTTGCCAGGCAGGTGCTGTTTCCATGAGCTGTTGTCTATTTGAGACAAGGTTTCACTACATGATACACTGCTAAGTTAGAAATAAAAGAATATAGGCAAAATGTACATAGTAGCAATAAACCAATCATAAAGATTTTAAACCCTTAACCCTAAAGGAATGCAAGCTATTAGAGCAAAAAAGACAAGGATAAAAGCTAGACTTCTCTAAATACCATGTTGGAGCAATGTAAATATAAAAGCATGCTGGCTGAGCATAGTGGGTAATGCATGTAATCCCACTTGGGAGACAGGAATGAGGAAAATTGCCAGGAGTTTGAGGCCAGCCTGAGCTACATAAGTGAGTTCAAAGCCAGCCTGAACTACATAAACTCTGTCTCAAAACCAACAAAGCAGATACGCACACACAGATACACGTGTGTGTGTGTGTGTGTGTGTGTGATCATAAACCTACTTAAAAAGCAAGAAAATAGCAGGTCTCTGTATCAAAATTTAAATGAATAAACAATTAGGTATTCAGTTTTGGCCTACGTACAGAGAAAAACTTTCAAAATGACTTTATAACAGAATAGTAATTTGCCTTTATACTGCTGAGCCTCTAGACTTACATAATCAACTACCTGTCTGAACATTTCCCCTTGCATTGTTTTTTCAAATATCTAAAATTTAGAGCCAGGTGTGGTGGTGCGTGCCTGTAATCCCAGCACTTGGGAGGCTGAATCAGGAGAATCATTTACAAGTTCAATTCCAACCTGGGCTCCAAAGTGAGCCCAAGTCCAGCCTGAACTGCCATAGGGAGACCCTGTCTCAAAAAAACAAAACAAAAAAAAAACCCCAAAACACTCTCAAATTTAACATGTCTCTATTGGGTACTTGATTTTTTTGTCTTGTTTTTTTCTAACCCTAACACTGCTACCTCCTACTTCCCTCTTGACCCTTAGAGAACATCCCCACCTAGATAAATGGAACTACTCTCTAATTAGTTTACCTGTAAGAGGGAAATATCTAGAAGTTTTTGATTCCTCCCCCTTTGCCTATGTGTAATTTACCAGAAGTCTTGCACCGAAACATACTTCCTGAATTTGTCCACCTTGTCTGTGCCAGTGAGGAGTCCAGTACAATTCTAGAGTCCAGAGTTGTGCAATCAACTATATACTAATCTGGGAACCCTCAGCATAGCCTTTAGAATGTAAACCACAAAGTCACAAAAAATAAACACTAATATTTAAAGAAATACTGCAAGGTTCGATGGCACACACCTGTAATCCAGCACTTGGGAGACTGAGGCAGGAGGATTGCCTTAAGTTCCAGGCCAGCCTGTACTACATACATAGCAAGACCCTGTCTCAAAAAAAAAAAAAAAAAATTACCACAGTATATACAGTGACTAGAACTTGCAATTAGAACATGTTACACTAACAAAAGACAAAGATTCTGAGATTGTATCGGTAGGTTAGAATTTAATACTACATTCTTTTTTGTAGTTAACCTCAAAAAATTCATTTATACTGGTAATGATAATTTAAAGCAGGGACTGGGACTCGTTAAAAAACAGTTTGCTGTACAAAATCAAAGGGTGGTATTTGTTTTTGTTTTGTGGGGGTTCTTTGGCTTGTCGGTTTGCTTGTTTCCTGGGAATTGAACCCTGGTCTTCACACTGAGCCACATCCCCTGCCCTTTTTTGAGAAGGGTCTCATAAATTGCACAGGCTGGCCTTAAGTTGTGACCTTCCTGCCTTAGCCTGGCAGGCAGCTTACACTACTCTTAATTTCAGGAATTCAGTACTCAGTTTTCATTTAAAAAGCAAAAGTACCTTGTGCTATTTAGAGTAAGTAAAGGTAAAATGTAGATTGTCCAGTAAAGGATATTTATACAGAAATAGGTATAGTATGAGAGAGAGAAATAGTTATTATATGAAAAGATCCTGGAACAGGGAGATCTTGCTTCGTTTCGTCAGTTCTTCAAATAATTACCTCTTGGGTGCCACATAAGTAGTTAAGAGCTTAGGCTTGGGATCATAAAATTGGGTTCAGATCCATACTTCAACACTGTTATTTAACATTAGTTCACAAATGTGTCATCTGTAAAACAGCACAGGGGATACTTGGCATTTCCGTGAAAGGACTGTCATGTTGTAGGTCCACTGTCTTACACTTCACCAACATATGCAAAGGTTAAGTTCATCACTCAAACCCTAAAAGACATTAGGGATGGAGGGAGGGAGGGAGGGAACACCTCCTGAGTAACTGGCAGATGAAAAAGTTCTTACAGGGGTAATCTGTGTCCAGCTTATGAATTATTAGATACAGAGAAGATGGAATGAATTTCTTCCATGTTTCATCATGACAGTCCAAACCAGAAGAGATACAAATTACAGAGCAAAGTTTGAGCTCATCATTAGGAAAGCAAATCAGAAACTTTTAATAGGGTGGTCTCTTAGGGAAGAAGCCTGGTTTTTTAATAAATGGATTAAAACCAAGCTCTTTCTAACACTAAACTTGTACAGTTCCATAATCAGGCAACATTACCTGCAGAAAAGACTACTATATATTTCTAGCATCTATTTTACATGTAAGAAAGAAGATGAACTATGTGCAAAAGAAACGCTGGAGGATGCACAAGAAACTAAATGGTTGCCTATAGTAGATGTTGGAAGAAGTTATTGGATGGAAACTGGATGAGAGGACAACTTCTCCATTTATATCTTTTTTAGAAATATTTAAGGTACTGGGTTGAATTCAGGATCTTCATACTGAGTTACATCCATAGCCCTTTTAATTTTTAAGATTAGGTCTCGGCTTTCCAGACTGGGCTCAAACTTGCAGTCCTCTTGCCTCAGCCTCGAGGATTACAGGTGTGCACGGGTACCTTGCTATCTAGCCATTAAATTACTTCTGCTTTCAAAAGCGGTAAATGCGGGCTGGGGATTTAGCTCAGTGGCGTAAGTGCCTGCTTGGCAAACGCCAGGTCGTGAGTTCAATCCCTGGTACCCCCCCCCCCAAAAAAAAACCCCAGAAAGTGGTAAATGCATTGCCTTTTGGCGTAAGATGTTTTAAGTAAATATTCTTGTTTTTCCAGTACTAGGGATTGAACCAGAGGCTTAAATGTATATTAGACAAGTACTCTACCACTAAGAAACGACCCCAGCCCTTTTTATTTTACTTTTGAGACAAGGTGTCAATAAATTGCCCAGACCTGGCCTCAAACTTGGAGTCCTTTTTGTCTCACCCTCCCCCCACCCAATTAGCTGGAGGCATGCACTACCGTGCTTAGCTTATGTCTTTTATCATTATTATGTATTAAAATTCTCCCTAAAAATAAAACAAATTTGTGCTAATACAGTACTTCAGAATAATCAAGTATCTATGTCTTAAGCACAAGTCCAACCTGTTCAGTCTTTTTACTTTATTGTTAGTGCAAATCTAACCCTTTTAGATTTTAAACTAAAACTAATTAAAAACTAATTTTAAACTAAAACTAATTAATGTCACTAGGAACAGGTTGTTGCTTAAGGAGATGAACTCCCCCTAAATACTCTGAATTATTCATAGAGATTAGAGTAATATGGAATAGAATTGTACTGGTAAAATTATCTTTAAAAGATAGTTCTTAAAATGTGGGTTGGGGGTTATAGCTCAGCAGCACAGTGCCTTCCTGGCAAGTGTGAGGTCCTGAGTTCAATTCCTGATACCAAAAATATAAAACCTATCATCACTCAAGTACCAGTGAGCACATCTAGCTAATAGCACTAATACGATTCTCTGTTCCAAAGAATTAAGAGTTCATTGGTGTGAAAAGGCTGATTCCAAGACTGATGCAGAAAATAATACAAAGTTGCTGGGCACAGTGGTGCATGCCTGTAATCCAGCTTGGAAGGCTGAGACAGAAAGATTGCTGTGAGTTTGAGGCCAGCCTGGGCTATATAAATTCAAGGCCAGACACATTACATAGTGAGACACTGCCAAAAAAAAACATACAAAGACACAAAGCAAAAAAATAAAGTGAAGAATCAGTAACATCTTGAATTTCCAGAAAGTCAGAAAGTGCTCAAAAAAATTGTACAACTTCATATTGGTGGAGTAAAAGGGGACAGGGTCCAAGAGAGAGAGCTCCCAAAGGGCAAAGCTAGAACAATTTGAGAAACAAAATAAAGTAGTATTACCCAAAGGATAAATAAGATTCACAAGCCAGGCGTGCTGGCCCATGCCTGTAATCCTAGCATGAGGCCAGAGGATCTTTGGGAGTTTGAGACCAGCCTGGGCTACAAAGTGAGTTCAAGGCCGGCCTGAACTGCATAGTGAGACCCTGTCTCAGAAAAGACAATAAATAGGATTCATGAGTCCCTAACTATATTGATAAATTAATTCATCAATAGGGGAGAAGAAATAAGTACATACAGAAGAATTCATTTAATCATTCTGGAGGATACTCCACCCTCAAAAAGAGAGCAGAGCCCTCTGGTACAGAAGAGGGAGAGGAACTCTACAGGAAACTACTCGCTCCCTTAGCCAAGTGACTAAGAGTAGCATAAGCACTGAGTCCTGTGGTCAATATGGACCCCAGATAGGACAGGATGAAATGGCCTGTACCTCTGAACAACAGTCTATCCATGAGAAAAGTAGGGAGATTCCAGAGTGACATTCTGCAAAATACCTACCACTACACCTCAAAATGACCCAAGTTATCAAAAAAAAAGACAAAACCTCTCAAACTGTCACAATATAGAGAAAATGTGGTGGCTAACTGTAAGGTAGGATCCTGAGTATCATCACAAAATTTTAAAAAGGCACTATGTAAAAAATTAGGTATGACAATATTGGTTCTTGAATTGTAATAAATGTACCTACCAAAGTATGATGCTTATGACTGGATGGGGGGGTACAAACTCTGTACTATCTTTTTCCTTTCTTTCTTTTTTTTTTTTTTTTTAAACCTAAAACTGTTGTAAAAAAAAAAAATAAATACTATAAAAATGTATTCTAACCCAATCTCTGGATTCTCTTTATTTATTAAAATGAACCTAAGTAGAAAATCCAGTCTACTCGCAGTCCAGTACTTTTTCCCTCTTGTGCTTTTGACTTTAGCAATTCTTTCCTTCGACTGTTTCACTAGCCACTGTCTAGACTTAGGATTCATCACTTAAGACAAAATGGATCTCACAGCAATGAACATTTATATGCTGTGGTATATAATTCAGTAACTTCAGGGTTACGGATAATAGCTGAGCAGCAAAGCACCTGCCTGGCCAAATGTGAGGTTGTGAGTTTGAGTTTGATCCCTGGTACCAAAAAAAGAAAAAAAAATTAAGTAATTTTAAAGACGCTACTGTTTCTCTACTATGATTATACCATAAATTCCCACTGAGAAGTCTTTCTTTATCAGCAAGGATAAAGAACATAGTGGTGCATGCCTCTATTCCCAGCACTGGAGGCAAAGGCAAGAGGATCGCTGCAAGTTCACGACCAGCTTAAACTATGTAGTGAGACCCTGTCTCAAATAAATAAATAAGTAAATAACTCCAACTCCTTGAATTAAAGAAGCTGCAGTTTAGTGCAAGGAGGAGGAGAGATTGAAGTGAGCCTCAAGCTGGGATCACACTTCCTAACATAAATGCTACAGTTTGCAGTAGAATAAAATGCAGGCTCTAAGAGCTTATGATCTGAAGCTAACAGAGCACCACTCCCCCACAAAGAAGGCCAGCGAATGCAGCGATTGGCTTTTTCTCTGTGTGGGTGAGTCTTTTCTGCAGACGTTTGCAGCTCTGTCCCTTTTCCCAGGGTTTCCTTTCTTTCAGAAGAGCTTTGCTGCACTGATTGGGGACCCTCCCTCCATAGGGAAGCTCCTCAGCTGCCACCCTCTGGCTCAGTCACAGTTGCTGAAGCTCCTCTGTGGATAGTCCCCCTGAGTGTTCCCCCACCAGTTCAGCATCACCACTGTACCTGCAAGCCTCTGGACTCTGCTATAGTGACAGTGTCATCAGCCACACGGTCAGTGGAAGGCTCGGGCTCCTGTATAACTTCAGGCCACACTTTCTTCCAGGCAGGTCTCCGTGTCATTAGAGAGCCACACATTGGACCCCCAGGATTTCTCAGTGAAGCCCACACAGAAAAGGGTGTTGTAATGTTCCTTCCGGAATGCTTTAAGGGTTCAATCTGTATCCGAGGCCACCTGAAAGCACTTCAAGAGTCATTCCTTGGTGTGTAGCTCCTTAAAGTTAGCTGTAACCTGTGGTCCGTAGGCTGCAGAAGAGGAGCTGTGTTAGGTGGGAGGAAGCTGACCGAAAGCCATGGGAACCCTTCAGCCAGGTCTTCTACATACCACAGGTGAGCAG
>PVJX010040319.1:0-15259 GCA_004027295.1 Dolichotis patagonum | reverse complement strand
TTCTGCCTTTTACTGTGTTAATGGAGTAGTTTTTATGAATCCTTTTTTTATTCTTTTGCTAGCTTATTTTAGCTATGCATGTTCTGTTTTTTCAAGTAGTTACTTTAAGGTTTAGAGTATACGTGTATCAGTCAGTGTTTAGTAGAGAAACAGATATAATACATGTTATACAAATATATAAGAATTTATAGCTGTGCTTGGTGACACACACCTGTAATCCCAGCACTCGGGAGGCTGACGCAGGAGGATCGTCACAAATTCGAGATCAGTTTGAACTGCCTAGTGAGACTCTGTCTCAAAAAAAAAAAAAAAAAAAAAAAATTAGAGGATTGGCTTGCAGTGGCTGCCAGTAAAGTCGGATGTAGAAGGGTGCAGAGGGTCTGTCTGCATAGGTCCAGAAGGTCACTGAAGTGTCCCTTGCAAGTCCGTATCTGGAGGCTAATGGGTTTGGGATGGAAGGCTGAGGGTCTGTGATGAAAGGCTGAAGGGTCTGCACTGGAAGCTGAAAAGCCTGCACCGGAAGCCAGGAGATGACTTCCAAGGTAAAGGTGAAAACTGGAGCTCCAAAGAAAGGGATAATCGTCCTTCTTCATTTCCCTTTTATACCATGATAATTTGGGTGGGTTTTTTACACCCTAGGGGTGCGTAATTGCTGAGCCAATTTAGTTGAGCTTCTTTTACTCAAGTTGCCACAATCAGCCATCACACATGTTTACTTAACACAGTCTACTGTCAACTAATAGTGTAATTCTTAGGTATGATACTTCTTTGCTTGATTTTCTGCTGTTGTAATTAATTTTACTTTATTTATCAGTCCTACAATACATTTATTATGTTTTGCTTTAAACAGTTATCGTTCAAAGAGATTTAATGTGGGAAAATTATTTGTGTGTATATACACACACACACACACACACACATATTTCTTTTTCATTCTGTTGGGTAAATCTACATTTCCACCTTGTGCTAGTTTCTTTCTTCCTAAAAGACTTTTAAACTTTTTTGTAGTGAAGGTTGCTGATAATTGTTTTTTAACCTTAATCTGTAAAAGCTTTTATTTTTTGTTTATTTAAAAATATTGACTTGAAATAGAATTCTAAATAATATTCCTCCTTTATAATCTCCCTGCTTTGGTTGCTTTTAAGAATTTCTCTATTGCCAGCATTAAGCAGTTGGGTCATGTCATGTCATGTCATGTCATGTCATTGCTATGTCATGTCATGTTATGTGTTATAAGCTTTTTTTTTTTTAAATGTTTCTTATGCCTGAGATCTGTTGTGTACCTTGAACATGTGACTTTATACTTGTCACCAATTGGAGAGTTTTTTCCTCTAGGGTCATGATATTTTTACTTTCCTCTCCTACTTGCATTCCAGTTATACATATATTAAACCATCTGACATTGTTTATTATTCATGCTATTCAGTTTTGTTTTTCAGTTTTCCTCCTTGCTGTGTTTCATTTTGCATTGTTGGTATTGCTTTGTCTTCAGGTTCACCATTTTTTTCTTCTGCAATAGCTAATTTGCCCGTAATTCTACCCATTATAATTTTCACCTTAGACATTGTAATGTTGGAGATACATATGTATTTGTGCATATGTGTGTGTGTGTTCCTGGCCTATCTTTAACAAGTTATATTTTTCTCTACTTCCCTGAGCATATGAACTCTAGTTTGACTAACTTTGTTATACTGTATCATTTCTGATTAATTTTCTCTTTATGGTTTGTAGTTTGGTTGTTTGCATGCTTTGTAATTTTAGATTCGATGTCAGGTATAGTAGTGTGGCTTTTACCTTGCCACCTTTTGGGTATTATTGCTTCACGTTAAGATTTTTTGAGCTTTGTTGTGAGACACAAGTTATTTAGAAATTGTTTGGTCCTTTTGAGGTTTACTTTTACACTTTGTTAAATGGGAACACAGCCGCCTTTACTCTTGGGCTGATTTTGCTCCACTACTGATCCAATATTCTTCTGAGTACTGTTGGGCATGCTACTCATATTATGACGCTTTTCTATTTGTTCTTTTATGAATGACAACTGTTATTGACACTGTTTGAGCTGCATAGGTTTTTCCATTATTTATTTCAAGTGGTTCTAGGGTAATTTCACCTCCACATGCTTATTGTTACTCATCAGGAGATTCAAGGGAGAGTCTATACTTGTCTTCAGAGTACTATGTCTGTACAATTCTCACCTCTCATATTTTATACCTTCTGTATTCTAGCTGCCTACCCAAATTTACAGCTCCTTGTAACTCTGGGGGGGCTGCACTTTGCCTGTATTCTCCTGCCCTTACCTTTGCATGGGAACCCCTTTTCAGCAGTAAAGAAACAACCCAAGTGGCCATCTCATTTATTTCTCCTCTCCCAGACATTGCTCCCTTGTATTGCTTGTTGTTCAGAGACTGACCATGTTGTTTCACAAATCTGCTTTGTTAGCTTCATAAATTTGATCCTTTTTTTCCCCCTTCATTTTGGCTAGAAGTAGAAATCTGTTTATGGAGAATCCTTTTTGCTGAAGAACAATTTTTTTTTTTTTTTTTTTGGTACTGGGGATCGAACTCACGACTGCGTGCTTGCAAGGCAGGCGCTTATGCCACTGAGCTAAATCCCCAGCCCTGAAGAACAATTCTTAATTCGCCTTTTACTGCAGAGATGCCCTGTATACTTTCAACTTCAATTTGGATAGTGTATACTATAATGTCAATGTACCGGGAAAGGGAGTAAGGAATAATGTGGTGGAAAGGATTCAGATCAGGTGCTACATGGAATTAGTTTTTTTAAATGCAAACACAAATGTTTTTCATTTTGAGGTCGTAAATTTACAGTTAATGTGTTTTTCAATCCAAGGCATTTGACCTCTATTTCTTCAACAAAATGGGCTCTGTGGGCTAAATGTGTTTAAGAAACATTGGAGCAAAGAAGGTGAGAGCTTTATATAGCACACTTCTCAAAATTAGTAATATACTCACAAATCCTGTGAATCACCAATAAAATAGTATATATAGACTTAATCACTAGACTTTCATGAATCCCTTCTGAAAGTCAAGATTTACTAAATGTTTAAGAATGTTTTAATAATGTTGAAGATATATTTAATTATAGTGGAGCACTTACCTAAGTAATTTCAAAAGTCTATATTTTTATAAAGTCTACATACTGATTGCTTTCGATATTTAGGTTTTTTTCAGTCTTCTATTTCAAGCTTGGGTGTATTTTACAATGTATATGTTTATTTGTAAGAAAATTCTTAGAATTGCTTTGTTAAAGGAGGATAAATACATACAAATACATTATGTTTTTAGTTTTGATAGATACATTTTTCTTCACTCGTATCAGTTTGTAACTCTTACTACTATGAAAACTTCATTTTAGAGAGCTTTGAATATTCTCTAGTTGTCTTGTAGTATTTCAATTTATTCTCCTATCATATGTACTTGAGTATTTGCTTACTGCTCTTACTAAACTATTTCTTCCCAACCCAGTAAGCTATGAGGCAGTCTAGAATATTTATTTAACATTTGGACTCTGTAGAGTTGTCTTTTGTTAGCCCTGAATTTTACCTTTTACCGGCAGCCTGAGCTTGGCAAATCATTGTCTCAGTTTCTTTGCCTATAAATGGGATAACAGTGGTATCTTGGTCAAGAGATGTTGTAATTAAATGAAGTACATATATACCACTTGGTGTCTAGCCCTTTATAGCTACTATGTACGTATTATTTAGTATCATTGCATCATTACATGAACTAAGGTGCCTTTCCTCCCTCATATTTATTGGCCATTACTGTTTCTGTGAATTGCAGTTGGCTTTTCTTTAAATTTTAGCAAACTAGTACACATGTAAAGAAATTTTATAAAACTTAGGAAAATAGTATTCTCCAGTCAGATGTAATGGAGCATGCCTCTAATTCTAACACTCTGGGAGACTGAGACAGGAGGAATCCAAATTGAAGTCTTACCAGGACAACATAAGGAATCTGTCTCAAAATCAATAGAAAGGAATGAGAGATTTAGCTCAGCAGGAATTTACTATACTACAAAACACCAGTCAAAAAAGTAGCCTCCTATCTCCCTTTATCTGTTTTTCTCTATGGGGGACCTGGCTAAGAGCCCCAACTACTTGAACATGCTTGATCTCATCTAAATCGGGCTACTTTTGAAAATAGCTTTCTATTATTCCAGTTTTAGAAGAAATTAGTGAAGTTGCATCCCTGTTGTTGTTTAGCATTGGTAAAGTATTACTAAAATAAGTTTAGCCAGATTTTATCTTTGATATACTAATCCTAGAGAGTCATCAACAGGAAGACTTCTCATTCTGTTTGTCCATCTTTTCATCTACCTGTACATCTGTCTACCCAGTAAACTTTTTAAATGCCTCAGAAAAAATTGTTTATATTTTCAACTGAACTGTCCTTCAGTGTCTTTTTTCCTTGTAACCTAGACAAAATGGAGTTTAATTTTTTTCCCAGTCATAATGGCAAAAAGCATTTCATAGTTTTAACTTTCTATTTCATTATTAATTAGATTAAATATATCTTTCTGACTTTTATTGTTTATGTATATTTCTTTTTTGGTGACTAGTTCATGCCCTTCACTTTTTTTTTTTAAGTTTCCTGTCTTTGTGTATATGTTTGTATATGTATTTAGAAGACAAAGATGTCTTTATAATTTAAATTTCTTATTTAGCCGTATTTTGTAAACAGTGAGATTTGAAGATGCAATAGATATTACCAAACACAAATCTGTAGAAAGATAGAGCTTTGTGATTTAAAATTTATTGTACTTATTGGGGTGGAGATGAGCCAAGTAGGAACCCAGTTCTAGCTGTTCTCATATTGGGTGAATGTAGCCCTTGAGTGTTACTATTATTGATTTCTGACCCAAAACTGGATCCTTTTCGCCTTGGAATTGTGGAGCCAATAACAAGACAGTGCTGATTGAGCAGACAAGAAGACTTTTTTTCTTGGCCAAGAGTAGGAAAACTTTGAGAGCTCCTTATGAAGCAACTTGTCTGCCTGTTGGAGGTTGGGAGTTTATAAATACAGGGTAAAGAAACAGGGAGGTCAAATAAAAGGGAAGAATAGTCATCTATGTTCTGAGAATGGGCACAGATTCTCCAGGAACTGGGGCTCAACTTCTTTTTGCTCCTTTTATAGTTCTTTGGGGCTGTAGTCACAGCAGGTGTCAACCTCTATGCTGAGGGGGACATCATTTAGGATGTGGGTGGATTATAATGAAAGTAGAGGTTGTCTGGTAGTCACTTTGACAGCCATCTTAGATATATCTAGTGTTGGCTAGCTCAGCTGAAGAGCAACTTTTAGTTCACAAGTATCCTGTTCTCAAAGACAGACAAGACTAGGGAGGGATAGAAATTCAGCTAGGTCAAGTAGGCAGTATAAGATTAGAGCAGGTAACTCTTAATTAAGAGTAGTTAGAGAGGAGATACATGCTTGTCATACTCAAACATCTTCCTGGAATGTTACCTGTATTTAGAATTTTTGGAATAAATACCTGTTTATCTAAAAATAACTTGAAAATCCAAAATTCATCAGAATTTTAAAGTCAGAAGCTGAGACTTTAGAATGAATTATGCAATACCACCAACGCCCCCAAATTTCTCAGCTAATAAATGTATTTTGGTAGAAAAATGAGGAGGATACAGGTGCTTTTATGGAGTTTTAACAATGGTTACTGCAGATACAAACATAATAAAACAGCATTTTTCAAAAAAAGTGTATACCTTTATCCAACGTAATGGATTTTATGTTGCCGTCCAGTATTTATGGACAGTTATAGAACACAAAAAGTTTTATCCATTGAACATAAAAGCAATTTTCTAACTTCATTTAAAAAGATTCTGGCCTTGATCTACCTACTCAGTTTTTATTAGGTTACTTGGAGTTTAAAATTACTTAGCATAGTGCTTGTTATTAGAAATTACCCATAAGTTCTGTATAGAGCTCATATTGGCCTTTTTTCTGTTACTGGATACTTATGAGACCCAGGGAAAGTTACTTAATGTCTCATTGTTTCACTTTTCTTAACTAAGAATATACTAAAGCTGCGCTATTTCATGGAGTGATTGTGAGGTTTAAAATAGAGAATGCTGATATGACATTTGGGCATATATAGGTGAACTGCTGTTGCAGATTATAAAACAGAAGAATTTAAAACGATCCCTCCTTCAAAGAGAGAAAGCAGTACCTCAGACATTTCTGTTTAAAACATAGTAAAATAACTTTGAAAGAAGTATTTGCAAGTATTCATTCACTAAGAAGTGCATTTGAGGTTTGCTAAATTACTCCCCCTGTCCAATATAAAGAAGAAAACAGAATGTCCACAATCTACCACCCTGGTGGCTAGTGTTAACATAAAAAAGCACTTCATTTGCATTTGTAAGCAATTTAAATGAAGTTATAATATAAAAAGAATAAAACCATCCTCCATCTCCTTACTCTTATTTCCCTTTTAAAAAAATTTATTGTTACTAGTTTCTGTTGAAGTTTGACTCAGTGCTTCTGCATGTGTTTGTGGTTGTATTTGCTTTTACATAACTGTTTACAGTATTCAATAGCTTGTCTTTTGAATACATAACTTGGAGCTTTCTCTAATATAAAAAATATATTACTCTTTCACTCTCAGACATTCTGGAATGTTTCACTGTTTGTAGGTACTAGAAGTCATTTAGTCAGTCCTCCATTGTTAGATATTTGTTTCTAGTTTTTTGTCTTTTTAGTTTGAAAAATATCAAGCCTTTCAGAAAAATTGAAGGACCCTAGCTAGATTCACCAGTTGTTAATATTTTACATGTTTTTTCTCTTCACATTTTGCTAACTGCCTTGAAAGTTAGCTAAATCCTCCAGCATGAATTTATGAAGAGAATTGTCCAAAGTAACCATAATGTAGTTACCACTTTCTGGAAATTTAACATTGACAATACCATTATCTAATGTGTAGCCTGTGATAAAATTTCTTCATTCTTTCATAAAGTCCTCTATAGTTATTTTTTAAATCCTGTATCTTTTTAGGGATCATGGTTTGTATAATGTTGTCCTTAGTCTCCTTTATAATTTGCTAGCCTTAAAAAAAATTCTGTTTCTTTGCACAGCTCAAATCTTTGTTGAAAATTGTACATTTTCAATAATGTAGCAACTCTTAAGTTCTGATGTCTGCTGTGTTTTAGGTTATCATGGTTGCTGTTTAGTGGCTCACTTGGAGTAATTCTGTGGTCTTTTTCAGTAGTGTATGACTGCTGGTGTTTCTGCTCCGTTCCCCTCTGCCCTGCTTTTTTTTTTTAAATTTGTCTTCCTAAAGACACCTGAGGCTGTCCACCTTTGGGTCAGTATCCTTATTGACTACTAAGTGGTTGTGGCTAAACATCTTGAACCACTAAGGCTTCTGTCCTTTGCCAAGATGTTTCTTGGGACATGATTCAAAAAACAGCAGGTGGTTTCCAAATGCACTCTTTAACTTTCTTCTTCAACAAAGCCTCACATTGAACCAGGTGAGCAGACAGCTTGGGAACTTCTCCAGTCTCTTGAGTGCACACAGCTTTCCAGATATCCATGAATATGTGGGAATTTATCAAGGTCTACTAAAGCTGTCTCATTACCTAGATTACCCAGTAAAATTTACAGTTGGTTTCATGATTGCCCTCACTGCTGTTGCAGCTTCAGGCAGCTGGGATGTAGGTCTTACTTCGTTTGGTATTTAGATTGCTGTTGTTTTTATAGTTTGAAGTTAGGTCAACCTCCTCTGTCATTGGAGCTGGTTTTTTTCACAGCTTTCTCTGCCTGTCATGGTAGAATTGCCATCCTAAGGACCATGATGGGGCAGGAATTTGATAGCACTCTAGGGAAACATGCCAGCCTGCCACTATTTTTACCTTATTTTTTCTTGAATAAATGCCTTTTTAAGTGTATCATATGCCTTTGGTCATTTTCTAGAGTCCTGATATGGTTCTTTTAATATTTAATTTAAAAATTATAACAAATTGACTTTTTGCTTTTGATGTATTATACTATAAATTTTATCACGTGTATAGATTGGCATATACATCACAATTTACTAGGTCCCTTCCATACATACAACCAACTTCCTACCATACCTTTGGCAACCTTTCTCTATTTTTTTAATTTTAATTTTAATTTTAATTTTAATTTTAGTACATGTCCTCAGTACATAATGATTACATTTATCCTGGGGGTAAATAAATTAATAAAATTTTTTATCAATACATCTTGATTCTTTTAGTTTTTCATCTTCTACCTCTTCCTTCTCTCCCTGTTCCTGCCAACTCTTGGTCCCCTTCCCATTTGCAAAAGCTCCATTTTCTTTTCTTATTTTAAAATTTAATTTAATTTAATTTTGTTTTTTTTCCCCATTTTTGAGCCGGTTTCACCATGTAGTTCAGGCTGGCCTTGAACTCACTTTGTAGTCCAGGCTGGCTTCTGAACTCACAGCAATCTTATTGCCTCAGCCTTCCCAGTGCTGAGATTACAAACATGTTATTCTATCCACCATGCTGGCTCAAGAGCTCTATTTTCATCATTATTTTTTTCCCTCAATTCTTTTTTCCATACTTTTCCCCTCCTTCTTCTCCCTCTCCCCTCCCTCCATCTCTTGTTCCCCCATCCATTTGAAAAAGATCTCTTTACTGCCTGTTTATCTGTTTGATTTTTGTCTGTTTAAGCTCCTGTAAACATTCTTGTGTAAGTTTTTAAAGTATGGATAAATACTTGCCTTTTTTGTTTTTTTAAGATAAATAGCTAGGAATAGAATGGTTGTGTTTTATGGTAGGTATATATTTAAGTGAGAAACTCCCAGCTTTCCAAAGTGGTTGTACTATTTCAAGTACCTTTCTACTAGCAGTTTATGAGGTTTGCAATCCTTCTGTATCCTTTCGAACATTTGGTATGTTTACCCCTTTTCATTTCAGACATCCTAATTTGTTCATAGTCATACTTAATCCTTGTATTATTTTCTTAATATTAGTATTTCTCTAATGATGATGAACATTCTTTCACATGCTTTTATGACATTCATGTTTTTTTCTTTTGTGGTATCTGTTAAAATATTTTGCTCATTTAAAAGAAAAAGGGTTGTTTTGTACGATTTGGTTTTGAGAGGCCCCCCAACCCCCCTGGAAGTTTTGGAGATTGAGGCCAAGGTCTTTGCACAGAGCTATATCCTTTTTTGTTTTGTATTTTTAATTTTGAGACAGAGTTGATAAGTTGCTAAGATAGATGCCCAGGCTGGGGCTTGAACTTGGAATCCTGCCTCAGCTCTTGAGAGTGCTAGGATAACAGACATGTTACCACCATACTCAGCTTTGGGAGAACCCTTTATTATTCTAGATATGAGTGCCTCATCAGATATATGCCTTGCAAAGATTTTCTTCAATCTGTGGCTTTTCATTCTCTTAAAGTATATTTTGAAGAATAGAAGTTTTTAATATTATTTTTCTCCCATATTATGCTTTTGTAACAAGATACTAGTTTTTATTTAGATTTATATTTTTAAAAGTTTGATATTTGATTTCTAAGCCTATAGCAGATGAAAAATATCCTTTCATGAGTGAGCTAGGTAATAGACTTCTAACTATATTCAAAGTTTATCATAGGAAATCTGCTTTTTTATGCAAAACAGTTCCTCTGTTTAACTCAAGATGTACTATATTGAAGTGTGCAGGTTACTATTTTGATGTCTTAAAGTTCATTACTTGTTATTATGTAAAGTAATTTCCAAGAGTATGAACTATCTGAATGTTATGTCATCCTTACATTTGAATTCTTCACATGGTATTTTCTTAACAGAGATGTACTCCTGTGCCCCATTTCCTCTTCCTTATAAGGAGAAGATATTTAAAAAATTGTTTCACCCAACACTCCCACTCCTGAGTATAGTATTTTCACAAGAATTGAAAACAGCATCTCAAGAAGATATTACCACACCTATGTACAATGCAGTAGTATTCATAATGCGTTAAACCAAGGAAACCTTGTCATATGCTACAACATGGATAGACTTTGAGAAAATTATGCTATATGAAACAAGCCAGTCACAAAAGGACAAATACTGTATGAATCATCTCACAGGAATATCTAAAGTAGTCAAAATCATGAAAACAGAAACCAAAGAGGTGGTTAATAAGAGCTGAGGCCAGAAGAGGTGGAAGGGGGAATTAGTACTTGATGGGTATAGATTTTCAGCTTGAGCTGAGGAAGGCACAGCTCTAATAATCAGACTGACCCATTAACAAAAGAATTGGACTAGCTTTTGTGACTTCACTGGGGTGGGTGAGGGGATGGTACTTTTGCATTGAATTATGAGTGTAACCTGTTTTAGGGCATTTCCTCCCTGCATATATGGATTAATATGCAATCCCCCTGGCTTGTTGTTACAGTGTACCTAGCCCTCATAGTAAGAGTGGGGCATAAGTGGAGGGTATCATTCCATACTTTCTAGCAAAGGAGGATGAGGATAAAGAGATGTCTTCACCTTTAGTGGGTAGCAGGTCATGGATTAAGGCCTGAGAATTTGTGTCCTATTCCATGAGGGTACTTGTCTTATTTCAATAACTGCAGTGCCCAATAGGAGAGCTTCAAGTTCAGCAGTCATTCAGACAAGTAAGACTTGATAGGTCAGATTTGACATCATATTGAAATAGGATATTGAGCAGGAAGCAGCATGCCAGTGGAGACATGCCAGGCATTGCAGTAATCCAGAGGCTACATTTGGTCCATGAGTGACATCTCAGATGTGCAATGAATGAGATACAAATTTGGTGGGTGCAGAGCCACTCCGTTCTGTTTGTTCTGTGACTGTTTTAATAGATCACCATTCCGTGAAAACACGGAATTTTATTCTCACAGTTCTGGAAGCCAGATGGTGTGAAAATTAAAGTCTTACTAGTAGAGACACATTTTCTTGTCTCTTTCCAGCTTCTGGTAACTGGTCTTAATATTGTGTCCTCTTGGTGTATCAGAAAAGTCTTTGACTATCAAAAAAAAAAAAAAGTCTTGACTATCATGAAAGTTACAAGTGGCACATTTAGGGTCTGTCCAGATAATGCAAGATAATAGCCTCCTCAAGATCCCTAACTTAATCACATCTTTTTGCCATTTAAGATTTTTTTTTGTACTGTGAATCAAACTTAGGACCTAAACACATGCTAAGCAAGCTGTTTAACCTATACTCCTAACCTCATATAAAGTACTGCTTTTCAATCTACCCTAGTTGGTTTAGACCCCCCCCCATAGGAATTCATGTCTTTTGTAACAGTTTTATGGGCATACTTTCTATATGGTCTCTATAGTGGCACATAGTTAAAAAGTCACCATTCTGGAAGAATCTCAAAGCTTACGATATCTACTAGATATTTATAGTTCATTAGCGTAGTTCTCTCACTCTAGATTTCATCAGGGATAATATTTACCATAATGAATGTTGCTAGTAATACAGTTGATACAAATTTGTCTATAGAGCTTTGTTAACTCTTATAGTGAAAAATTACTTAGAATGTGCTATAAATGATTACTATAAATTTTCATAACTTTTCATGATTTATTGATATTTCATCAGACCCAGGTGTAGCAAGAGTCAGTAATACAGACACTCCCCATTTAATGACCAAGCCAACTATTTGGGACTACATTGTAAAATGAATTGTTCACTAAATGAGGAATTGTATATAGTATGTGCATTACAATATTTGGAACAAAGAAATGGTCAAAAGAAACTAACTTTGCTTTTATTTACGTAACTCTTAAATGCAGTACTTAATGTATAACAGAATATATAACTGCAGTACTGTACTATACACACAGCAAAAATTACAGTACTATATAAACAAGGTGTACTGTACAAAAAAAATTGAGGCTCTATAAACGAGATGTATAGAACGGTTTAAAAAACAAAACAAAACAAAATGGGTCAGAAGCCTGAGTGGCCGGTTGTAAATCCAAACAATGTGCCTTAGTTGAAAATCTGACCACTGTTAAACAAAGAATTTCTATATGCTGACTTTTCTTTGGTCAGAATATAGCATTGTAAGATACATGTTTTAGCCTTGTAGATAGTGAAATGATACTCACATCCTGAATAATAGTGAAGTGATACTTTTAACAGATTGAAGAAGCATAAGTGATCACATTTTTGGTTTGGGGGCACCTGAGTAAATATAAAAAAATAAGCAGGAGGTACTACTACCAGTTATTCCACATGTCAGTACACCTCATTATATTCTATCAGAAAATCTCCTTTAGGACTGGAGGTGTAGACCAGTGCCAAGTGCTTGTCTAGCATGTAGGAGGTTCTGGGTTTGATCCCTAGCACACACCCTTTCCAAAATTGCATTCATTAATATCACCACCAGTCTTAACAGGAAAACTTTTAAATGTGGTGAGCTGTCAAACTCACTGTAGTGGTAGATATGAGATTTTCAAGATTCTGACTTTGTATTTTTAAGACAAAGTCTTACTGTGTAGCCCAGGCTGTCTTTGAATTCTTGGCAATCCTCAGCCTGCTGAGTGCTGAGATTACTGGCACATGTCACCACACCTCAAATTTGATTATTTGCAGCAAATATTGTTAGGTGCTTTGTAGGGGAGCAGCTGAGTGGCTGAGCTAGTGATCCTTTACACATATGGAGCTGAGAGCACAAAGTGCCCGAGAATATCCCTGAGGACACAGAATGCCCCAGGCAAACAGGTGTTCTAGGGCTGAGAGGTGAACTAGCTAAGCAAAGAAGTGTCAGATGACCAATGTATAAATAAATGCATTACAGTGTTTGAGCAGTTTTTTTCCTCCCATCCGGAAAGAGGGCTCCACCTGACCTCAGTCTGTATATTGCCTCTTATTTCTCCATCCTCTCGCTGTGCTTCCCCACCAAAATTTTGAGAGCTGTGCATGACGTGACAGTGCTTCTCTTGAATGTCAGGCTCATTTCTGAGACCGTATCATCTGAATACTCAAATCTAAATTAACATAATTTGTTAGTCATTCTGTTTCGAGTAAAAAATGTGGTTGTATGAAAAAAAGAGACTAGTTAAGTTTATAATTTACTCATACTTTCCTTCAGTACAGCAAAGCCATTGAACTTCAGTATGGAACAGAAATGCTTTAAATGAAGTTTTATTTCATCACACAGATAATTAAAATAATTTCTTTTTACAACTTAATACTTTTTGAAGAGCAGATTTTAATTATTTTTGTGTACAGAAAACTCAACAGGGCCCTTTTTTTTCGAGATAGGGTCTTGCTTTGTAGTGCAGGATGGACTTGATCTCACTGTGTAGCCCAGGCTGGCCTTGAACTTGCAGCAATCCTCTCGCCTCAGCCTACATAGTACTGGGATTACAAGCATGTGCTACCATGCCTGGTTCAACAGTGTACATTTAATGCAGTTTGTTGGTGGGTTTTTTAGCCTTTGCCTTTTCCAGCTTGGCAATACAGGCCACAGATACTAGAGCTAGAACACTGCCACCCCAACAATGGTTGAGTTCCATCCTGTCAATGTGTTTGGTCTTCATAGCATCCAGCAGTTTAGCCAGTGCTGCTTGTTTTCTGAGTTAACCTGTGTGAAAGCAGTGGTGGTGCTCATCTTCCTGTGAGTTAGATGTTTCAGTCTGGCCTTCCCCTTTATGAAGCATTAGGGAACTACTATACTTACTGGAAGACAACTAGCTGGGTAGGGTCCATATCATGAGCAGTCTACAAACTTAGACTGCTTGTTCTCTACCAAGATGGTGACAGTATTAACCACTGCTCAAACTTTGTTCTTGGTGTGGGTCAGTTGTCTGTGTGTGTGTGTGTGCGCGCGCGCGCGCACATGCATGTGTAATGGTGATGGTTTGTTTTTTGTCTCTGGTCTGTACTTATGGATTGATTTAAGCAGTTATGTGGCTGTTTGGTGATCCACGGCCTGGGAGAACTGGTTATTTGTAGGAGGTACTTTGAGCTGCTTGTAGAGAATAGTCTTTTGCCACTGTAGCCATTTGACAAAGCTAGTGAGGTCATTTTTGGGCAAGATGTCTTATACCCATATTTTAGGCCTTTTCTCAGAGGATTTGCTACCTTCTTATTCTATTCTTCACAATAGCAGGGGCCAGGGCCACTTTCTTCCCCTTTGTCTTCTATTCTTTTGACATCTTGTCTGTAAGAGCATTGAAGATACTTTTTTTTTTTATACTTTATACTAGGGATTGAACTTGTGACCTTGCACTTGCCAGGTAGGTGCTTATGCCACTGAGCTAATTCCTGGCTGAGGATATTCTTAAGTGAAACTAGCATTAAATAATAATAATAAGCATAATAACTACAAATGCTTGGTGGTGAAGAATATGATGATCACCCTAATGTTCCATTTGGTGCCTCTGCTAGAATCTTAACAGTTTTGCTTGCCATTGTTTTTACATCATCAGTATAAATGTCAAGACTATTAAAAAGAGATAACATCTTGAAAGATATTTTTGCTTGGTATGGAATTATAGATAAAAATTCTTTTTTTCCCCTTGCTTTTCAGTAACTATACTGTTCTACTTTTTTCCGGTTTACAAGTTTTTCTAAAAGCCAGACATGGTAAATGCACACCTACCCATACATGTGCTGAACTTTGATGTAGTTGAATTAATCTATCAACTTTTTTTCATGACATGTACTTTCTTTCTATTTTTACATAAATCTTAGCCTGGTGTCCAAGATGTTTTCCTCTTAAAGGTTTAAATAGTTTTGCCTTTTATATTTAGGAGAATAGTGGGACTAGGTTTTCGTATATACAGATACTGGAATCCAATTTCCTTCAGTATTTTTCTTCTTTGAGAAGTAATTTACTGGTTTACCATCATATTTTGGTTAGGTTATTGTCTGCCCATTTCGTTACAAGCTTCTATACTTATCAGTTGTGTTTTTGAGCTCTTTACACTGCTGTTAAATACTTTTATTCATGTACCAATTGTGTTTATTTCTGGGTCTTGATTGTAATTTATATCTAGGACAGTCTGAATTTTTGTTTTTGCTAATATTAGGATAGTATTTCTGTGGTTTTTCTTTAAGTCTCTGTGTTACATTTGGTTATGTCTAATAAATTACATAAATCTGGATTAAAATCTATCTTAAAACAAAGGATAGAAATGATACAGAATTTTATAAAAACAAATAGTAGGAAATTAACAGTAGCTAAAATATTGC
This sequence comes from Dolichotis patagonum, assembly GCA_004027295.1. Taxonomy (NCBI): domain Eukaryota; kingdom Metazoa; phylum Chordata; class Mammalia; order Rodentia; family Caviidae; genus Dolichotis; species Dolichotis patagonum. The sequence goes on along the minus strand of PVJX010040319.1, from coordinate 70 downwards.
TTATTGCTATCTTAGAAGTAGTTGTCCAGGCTACAAAATTTAGGCATGAAATACATGATTAAACAATGAA
>PVJX010040318.1:0-15258 GCA_004027295.1 Dolichotis patagonum | reverse complement strand
TTTATTTTGGTTATGGCTGTTTGGAGTTCTATATGCTTCACTTATCCAGATGTCTGTTTCTCTTCTCATGTTTGGGAAGTTTTCAGCTATTACTTCTGTAAATATCCTCTTGATATCATTTGGGCTGTCCCCTTCTTTTTCATTTATCCCTATTAATCTTATGTTATTTTTCTTTGCATCATCTTGCAGCTGTTGAATTATTATTTCCTGATTCTTTGTTATTTTTAGAGGATCTTTCCTTTCCTGTTCACTATCTGTGATCTTTGAGGTCTGACATTCTATCTTCACTTTCATTGAGGTGGTTTTTACAGCTTTCAATAGAATTTTTGATTTCCTATATATCTCTTTGAATCTGCTTTATGTATTCTGTTTGTTTCTTAAAGTGTTCATTCAGGGATTCTATCTGTTTACTTTGTTCCTCTAATTTTTTAGCTGTGTCTTCACTAGATATGTTCACTATTATTTCTTTTACTACTTTTATCATTTCTTCTTTTACCTGGACAATTATTTCTGATTTGGATTTCTCTGTAGCTTCCCCTAGTTGCTTCTTTATTTCAGTTGATATCATTTCAGTCATTTCATATGTATGGCATCTATTTTCTTCTATGTACATGGTTCTAGGCTTTCTTGGTATGGGCTAGAGATTTGAGATTGCCTTTTGGTCTTTCATTTTGTCATTTTCCTATATTTCCTTGCTTTGAGTGGTGTTCCAAATGTTCCCCTGGGTGTTTTGGGAATCACCTCCTGCACCCTCAACTCCTCATGCAGTCCTGACTCCCCTGCAGATTCTTATCTTCCTGAATTGAAAAATGGAACCTGGATATTGTGTACTGAGGCCCACAGAACCTCCGTGGCTCAGTCCTGTGTCTTAGTGGGCTGGATAGGAACTCAACTTCTGGGAGTGCAAGTCTTAATCTCTCCCCAGACCAGCCATGTAGGGCTGAGAGTCCCCTTGAGGGGTCTCAGCCTCCTGAATTGAAAGAAAGCTGATGAGCATGGGGCACTGAGGCCTGTGGCACCTCCAGGGCTCAGTCCAGTGTCCCAGGGATCTGGATAGGAACCTAATGGCTGGGAGTGCAAGTCTCAAACTCTCTCTGGGCCAGCGCTGGAGCACTGGGACTCACCTCGTGCACAGTCCTAATTTCCCTGTATGTTTTTGGCTCCCTCCATATATCTTTATTTTCTTTGAAGTATTTTACAAACTTTTAAATTACACACATTGAAATTCTCTTTGATGTTTATTTCTAGTGAAATCTGTAAAAAGCTTCAGTTATTTTCTTTTACTCATTTGTGTTTATTTTATTTATCAAAAATTACCTCTAACTTTGTTCTAAAATCTATAAAAATCTTGCCATAAGTACATTAGATAAAATTTTTATACTTCTTCAGAACTCACCAGGTATTCTTTTATAATACAAAATGGACTCATTTAGTATACAGAGACTGAATAGGAAGAACATGCCCAAAGATCTATAAAAGAAAAACCTGAAAAGAGAAGAAGGAAAGGAGAAGTCTGTGCTATAAAATGGAAAGACAAGAAAGATGTCTCCTTATTGTCAACTATTTATAATACATAACTGACAGATCTTGCAAGAAAAATTGAAAGTTAAAAATAATTCCAATAATAGTCAATGAATGCAATAATTCAGTGGATGGTAGTGTTGACAGTTAACTGTCTAACAATTTATCCTCTCATTAAAAATGAGAAAAATATTATTATGAAATATTTATGCACCTTCTGAATAAAACAACATGGAGCTTATTTGTTATTTATTTAAAACAAGGGGTTCAAAGTATCATTTACAACTAGATTTGGTTTAGTAGACAAAATAATTGGAAAGTACAGAATAGTGAAATCCCAACTAGGATGTCTGTCATCAATATCTTCACCATTACATTTAGTGGATAAGGATTTATCAAAATTATGCACTCACATAAAAAGGACAGGCCAACACAACAGTGTAAAGTGTGTTATTCAAAGAAAGACAATAATACAAAAAGCATTCACAAAGAAATTAGATACTACTGTCCAGATTGTAACATTATGTTCTGTAGTCAATGTTTTAAGATATACCATATGTAGAAAAATTATTGAATAAATTAGAAAACTTTTTTATTTTTTATGGTAGATTATATTATGCAAATTAATGAAAAATGCAATGTTTGGTCATCCTGTTTTTAAGTAGTTGGACTGGTAAGTGCTTAAAGAAAATTTTAGGTATAGAATAAACTAAAATTTTATCCTTTTTAATGTCTTCACGTCTTCCATTTCCTAGTCATTGCCAGCCAATATTCTACCACAGAAAATCTCCTTTCTGCATTGTTGTATCCTTATCCACTTAAAGACATTTGAATTGGCTAAAGATATATGACAACCACCAAAATTCCAGTACTAATATAGTCTAATAAATTAAAGTATCTGCTTATTCCTTGAAACATGGAAAGACTGTAGTTAGAGCCAAGATTAAAACACAAAGTTCTTATTTCTTTGAAAATGCAATGTATTTTCCATCATATGAAAATTTTTTTTCAAGAAGTGAAATTCAACTGCCAGTAAGTCTAGCATAAACGAAGTTGTCTTTAAATAAACTGCAAGATGCTAAACAAAACAAACATCTAGAAGTTAGTAATGAGTTTAACAAGATCACAAAACACAAAATAAATCTACAAAGTTGTACACATTTCTTTATCCTAATGATGAATCCACAGATACTGATATTAAAAATAAAGTAACATTTAAAAGTGCTTACAACACTTAGGACTAAATGTAACAATACAGATAAAAACTCATTTGTTTTTTCTGGCTTAATATGCTTATAGTTGCTATTTTATGGATTTTAGATATTTTCCCATTTGTCTTTTATTAACATCTGGGGAAGGGAACCCTTAATACTCTGGATGGATACATCTTTTGGCCACCCATTAAACTAGCATTGATAACTCCATGGCTAGGAAGGATAAAGCTCCCTGTGCACTACTCTCAATCTGGCTCCACTGATACTACCTTTTGAGTGCAATGGCCTGGCTAGATACTTCTTGGTGATGGGAAAATATTAACAAATAGGCCTCATCTGATGTGGTATGGTCCAGTGGTTGTGCCTTATCACTGTGCTTAGTTAAGTGTAGAAGTTTTGATTTCACATCCAGCTGCAGTGGTGTATATGTGACTGGGAACTCATCTTTGTTATATGTTTCTTTGTTAGTAAGCTTGCCTCATGATTTTCCATCTTACAAAGACATTCTTTTTAGGTCACTGTTAGGAGCATGAATTTTCTATCTCATTAACCCTCTACTTGCTGAAACCTTCACCTCCAATGGAGACATCTACTGAGGAAGAATCAAACCTTCAGTTTCACCATCATGCATCACTTCAGTCCTTAGCTTGCTAGTTTATCTACCCTTTTGTCTTCAATTATAATGGTCCTATGATTTTTGTTTTATGTTTGCTCTCCCAAAGTTTTTAGGTCTGCTTATTGGAAAGAATAGATGGAAAACTCTATATTTTAATTTTATCAAAAGCAGAAAATTGTTATTTTTATTAAGTGAGGAAATAATTTTTGGAACAAAGTCTCTGGGTTCAAAGGACATCACTAAAGATCAAATAGAAAAATTCAAAGAATGATAAGTCAAATAAATATATCATAAAATTGAATTTCCCTTGAGTCTCATATTGAAAAGCTGTCAGAAAGAACAATATGTGAGCACCTTTACTTTTATAATGTTTCAAGCCAAGAAGTCTTCTAAGTTTAATTGACAGAAAATAAAGTGAACAATGTTAATATCTTATGGTCATTACATGCTACCTATGGTTAATTCAAGCATTAAATCAAAAGATATCTTATTCAATTCTACTCTAATGACAAACATGCATTTAACATGAAAGAAACTTCCCAGACAAGGTAAAATATATAATGGATACTGTTTCCCAAATTGGGATGATTTATATATTATATTTGGGCTTTTTGAATACCTATTATTCTGTTTAATATTTTTAAATAACTTTATTATGAATAAAGTATGTTATGGTTTATATCAGATGGTCCCACAAGTCTCATCCAGTCATGGATGTGGCTGAACCTAGCATTTGTGATTGGTTCATTGTCTAGCACTGGGATTGATGTGTGAGTGCTACACCTACCCAGGGGTGGAGCCAGAATACAGTGTTGTTATAGATTAAAAACTGGTGGTCAACCTAACACCAGCAGAATTAAGTCACCATGCTGCTGAGTGTAGATGTTTCACCTGAGGAAAGTTGCCAGCATAAATAGAGACGAGGAAAAGGAGAAGAGATGATGCAATAATGTGTTGAGGCACATTGAGGCATTGTGTGCTGCTATGTGCTGCTGTTTGAGCCATGAGGTTCTCCTGGAGAAGTGCTGGTCCTCACATTGATCATTGCTTCCTGGCTCCAGAGAGGAAGACATGTGCCACTTGGTCTCCAGGATGAAATTGTCACACTAGCTTCCTGGCATGTACTCAACTGTGCTTGTCATCAGAGGAGCTTGGGGCCTCTGTGTCACTGAGAATGGCTGTGGTGCTTTTCAGGACAGCCCTGGTCTTTGTTGTGAGTGTGACTTCTTGGCTCCAGCATAGAACCCTTGACCTATCAGCACAATTCCTTCACCTTGCTGACATAGACTTCCTAGTTTCCACCACTGACTTTTGGGCTTTCCCAGCACAGACCAGTAAAAGAGACTGGCATGTGTCCTTCTTGTGGGCTCTAGACTGCCAGTTGTACTCATGGGAGGCATTGTCATGAGCTCTGGGTCTTCATCTGGACTCAGATGGGACATATGGGATTCAGGCCCTTGGCTAAATATTCTATGTCTTTAGTGTTGTGGATGGATTTCCTGAATTTTCTTGTGTTAACTCTGGGTGACTATCATAAAAATAATAGTATAAACCCCATGTCCTGTTTCTAATTGTTCTGTGTACAACCCCTGACTACAACAAGTGTAATGGTGGAAAGAAGATGTGTCTTTCTCTCTCTTGTCAGTTCATGCCTTGCTGTTTGCAGCAACCATGAATGGCAGCCCCTCCATGCCACCCTGCCTTGGAGACAGATGAATATGAACTGAAACCTCCAAGAATTATAAGAAATAAGGATTTCCTTCTCTAATTTTGGACATCAAGTATTTTGTCTCAACAATGAAAAAAATAGTAACCAAGACAAAATATCAAAGAGAAATAGAACATTTACAATTAGAAATGATATGTAGTTTCCTGTGCTAAAGTGCTAAAGTTTTGATCCTGAGCTTGTCACTGAGATCTGCCCCAGGTGGCTAGACCATCTTACTTTACACTTTTTATCTTCTTCCTTCTCTTTTTCCCTCATCTTCTTCAACAGTCTCTCAGAGTTTGCAAGGCCTGCCTTTATCCTTGAGCCTTGCTTTTAATCTCTTCTTTTTATTCTATTCCCCCCAGTCCTTTCTAAATTATCTTCACCAAGGGTGAAATTGCCATATTTAGGGCTTCCTTCCTGCATATAATTTTGTAGATTTTGTTATATAATCACAACTCTCATTCATATGGTTAAAAGTGACAAATTAATAGTCACCAAAATTTGTCATTTTCTAGGATGCTTAATGCTACTGTTATTGCTGATTGTGCCATTGTAGCTAGGGTGAAGTAATTGTTCTAACTGGTTGTTTTTTCTGGTCTATTAAAACTGAGATTGCCTAAGGGTCATGAAAATACTATATAGTATAGTCTAGTGTGGAAAAAAACCCAAACAAAGCAAACAAGAAAACAAAAAACAGAGGATTGACCAAGTAAGCAGCAAATTATAATATCCAACAAACTGAAGAGGTAGGATCTTGCAACAGACACAAAACCCAAAAGCCAGCTGCACTTGGAAGACACCTCTGAGAAGTAGTCACTTACTAAAAGTTATAAATACTGACAGTAAAGCTACTCACCATAGGCAAATCACAAGCATAAACCTAGGAATTAAGATAAAAAATATAAAATGTAAAGACACTTAAACAAGATGCAACCCCAGACTTTCAGCTCACTAAAGTCAAACCCTGGGGCAATGATGTGAAACAATCTGAAAGCCACCCACCTGGACTTGCTGAGATAGTAACAGCACAGCAAATGAAAGATGGTCTAGAAAAATCAAATCAGAAATAATTTAACAGGTAACTACAGAGATGGTGACCATAATGAAAGCCATGCTTAATGACTCTAATAGAAATACAGATTTAAAAAGTAGAGGAACTTAGGAAGATGATGGATATCAAGAGTAATCAATATCATAAAGAAATAAAATCCATAAAACAGGTTAAAGCAGATATCCAGGAGATAAAAAAAACTTACCTGAAAGTATCTGCAGCAGAATCTGCAGGAGATCTCCTATAAAAGACAAAATTGTGGTCATGATCAGGAAAACAAAGATTTCTTACAAATAGCAAGAGACAACAATAAATCAATCCAGAAGCTCCTAGACAACACAACGAAGAATAAGATTGATTGGAGTCAATTAAAAAGCAGAAGATACTACAAGTGTTATTTAAGAAAAAACCTACTCAGAGACATCATGGTAGATAACTTTCCTGGAAGAGAAAAAATGATTTTGATATAATAATAAATAAGACATAGAACCCAAATTAGCCATAATTAATAAAACATCTACAGAGAGGCATGTAATAATCAACATTACTGATATTGAATACAAGGGCAGAGTATTAAAAGCTGTTAGAGAAAAGAAACAAATCACCTACAAAGGAAACCCATCATAATTTTGGCAGGCTTCTCAACACAAACTCTCAAATCAAGGAGAGCTTGGAGTGCAGTATTTCAAATTCTAAAAGAAAAGAATCTCCAACCCAAACTGATGTACCCAGAAAAACTACCTATCAAAATTGATGGAGAAATGATACTTCCATGAAAAGGACAACTGAGGAAATACTTCAATAACAGATCAGTACTCTGAAATGTTCTGAAGGACATTCCATAAAGAGAAAACAAGTATAAAAACTCTATGACCCCAAAAGAATGAATCTACTAATCAAGGAAAGCAAAAAATTAAAAAAGGGAGTCAAAAATGGGAAAATACAATGACAAATATAAAACAATACATATCAGTTTTAGCATTCTTTAATGTTGATGTCTCAATTCAATCAAAAGAAATATACTGGCACAATGGATCAAGAAGAAATCCAATAATATTTTGCATGCAAGGAACACATTTAACTAAAAGAGAATTCATAGACTAAAGTTCAAAAGATGGAAAATAATACTCCATGCAACAGGAACCAAGAAGAAAACAGGAGCAGCTATTCTATTTGCAGACAAAGAGGATTTCAATCTAAGACTGATTAAGGGAGATAAAGAAGTTCACTACATCCTTATAAAGTTAACCATCCAAGAGGAATAGTTAACAATCATAAATATGTCATTTATACAAATATCAGTGCACCTAACTATATAAAAATATTACTGGACATGAAAAATCATATAAGCACTAATACAATTGTAATGGGAGACCTTAGTACCACACTATCACAAATAGACAAATCACTTATACAAAAAGGCAACAATATTAGAACTGAAACAAACTTTTGAACATAGTAAATGTTTGCAGTGTTCCAAAACAGAGTATCAAAATACTCATTTTTCTCAGCTGTACACAGGTCATTATCCAAAGTGGATCACATACGAGCTCATAGAACATGTTTAAGTAAATGTAAAGGAATTAAAATTATATGATGCAAATTATTAGTCCATATTGCAATGAAATCAGAAATAAATGACAAAAGAAACCACAAACTTCATTAAATATATGGAAATTAAAATTCACTCCCCCAACAATCAGTGAGTCAAAGATAAAATTAAAGAAGAAATTAGATAATTTTTACAATTAAATGATAATGGCAATACAACATACTGGAACTTATGGAGCACAATGAAAGCAGTCCTTTAAGGAAACTTCAGAGAAATAAATACCCACATCAGGAAAACATAGCAAGCTCACATAAACTTAATGTAGAGTTTCAATCTTTTAGAAAAAAAGACAGCAAGTCAAGTTCAAAGCTCAAAAGTGTAGTGAAATTATTAAAATCAGAAAAAGCAATGCAATGGAGACTAAGAAAATAATACAAAAAACAATGAAGTTAAGAGTTTGTTCTTTGAAAGATTAAATAAAATCAACAGTTAACTGTACACAAAAGGAAATAAAAGACACATATTCATGCTGTTAAAAAAGGGGGAAATCACAATGGACCCTGCAGAAATTCAGAATATCATCTATACCTACTTTGAGAACCTGTATTCTAATAACATGCAAAATGCAGAAGAAATGGACATGTTCCTAGATACATATGAATTAATAAAGCTGAATTATGAGGGCATGAAAGTTTTAAATAAACCAATATAACTCCATGACATTGAAGATGTAATAAAAAACCTACCAACAAAGAAATGCTCAGTACATAATGGTTTCACTGCTGAATTCTACAAAAAAAATTTTAGAGATCTAATATCACTACTTCTCAAAATTTTTGATGAACTTGAAAGACAAACAATATTCTAGGATTCATTCCTGGATGCAACATTACCCTAGTAACAGAACCAGAGAAGGACCCATCCAAGAAGGAGAACTATAGGACAATCTCCATAATGAACATTATTGAGACAATCCTCAATAAGAGCATTATAAACATAATGTAGCAAATCATCAAGAAGATTATACACCATGACCAAGTAAGGTTCAACCCAGAAATGCAGAGGTGTTTCTATATATGCAAATCAATAAAATAATATTCCATATTAACAGAGCCAAGGGTAAAAATTCTATGAGATGCCTATCTTAGGAGATGCCATACAAGCAATCGACTATGCCTAATGCCAATTCTTGATAAAAACTTTACAAAATATTGGAATATACTGTCTTTATCACAACCTAATAAAAGTCATTTATGATAAAATAATGGTGAAAATCATACAAAATGGAAAAAATGAAAGCTTTCACACTAAAATTAGGAACAAGACAAGGATCTCTACTGTCACCACTCTCATTCACTAGAGCTCTGGAATAACATTAGTGAGAGCAATTAGACAAGAGAAAGAAACAAAAAGAATAAGGACAGGAAATGAAGTCAAATTATCATTGTTTACACATGACAAGCTACTCTCCATAGAAGACCCCAAAATCTTCACCAAAAGAGATCTAGGTTTAATAACCCAATTTAATAACATAGCTACTCTCCATAGAAGACCCCAAAAACTTCACCAAAAGAGATTTAAGTTTAATCATCCAATTTAACAACATAGCTGGATACAAAGTAAACACTCAAAAATCAGTAACATTATTGTTCATAAATAACAAACTCACTAAGAGAGAATTAATGAACAACTTTGATTATAGTATCTAAAAAATAAAATACCTAGTAATCAATCTAATGGGGGAAGTAAAATAATTCTTCATAAAAAACCATATTTTTATGAAAAATGAGATTGAAGAGGATATCAGAAAATAGAAAGATATCCATTGTTCTTGGGTAAGAAAAACCAATATAGAGAATATAGATATTCTCCCAAAATTGTTATACAGATGTAATGCAATCCCAGTCAAAGTTCTCACAGCATATTTCACAGTAATCTTAAAATTCATTTGGAACTAGAAGAGACCTAGAATAGCAAAGGCAATTCTGGACAACCAAGGCAAGTTTGGGAGCATCACAATCCCTAACTTGAAATCATACTACAAAGCAACTGTCATTACAGCATGGTAATGACAATAAAAATAGATCCGAGGACCAATGTAACAGACTAGTACATGCAGAAACAACTCCATGCATACTTACCGCTCTTATCTTTGACAAAGGTGCCAAATACATACGATGGAAGAAAGATACCCTTTTTTAATAAAAGGCTGTGGAAAAACTGGCTTTCCATGTGGCAAATATTGAAAGTAAATCCATATATTTTACAATGCACTAAACTAAATTCAGAATGAACAAAAGATCTAAATATTAAAATAGAAACTCTAAATATGATAGAAGAAAACTAGGTAAAACTCTTGAAGACATTGGTGTAGGCAAAGACTTTATAAACAAAGCCCAAAGTGCAAGAGAAATATTGCACAGGATCAACAACTCGGATCTCATTTTACTTGAAAATTTTGCACAGCAAAAACACTACCAACAGAGTGAGGAGATAACTACAGTGTTGAGAAAAAATTTTACCAGTTGCTCTTCAGACAAAGGACTAATATCCAGAATATATAAAGAAACCAAAAAAAAGTCAAATGACCTCAAATTTAAGACCCAATCCCAAACTGGGTGTCTGGAATGAACACTTATTAGATGAAGAAGTAAAAATTTCAAATAAATGTATGAAAAAATGTTCAACATTATTGGTCAATTGAGAAATGTAAATTAAAACAACACTGAGTGCACCTCACCCCAGCAAGAATGGCTATAAACAAGAAATCAAGCTATAACAAATACTGGCAGGAGTGTGAGGCAAAAGAATCTTTCTGCATTGTTGGGAATGTAGAGTGGTGCAACCGCTATGACAACCACTGTGAAGGTTTATAAAAAGCAAAAAAACAAACAAAAAAAAACCCCACACACACACAAAAACAAAGGAATGGGTATTCCATTTGACCCAGTGGTATTTATTTTTTTGTATTTTCCAGAAAGAATTAAAGTCATTATACCACAGTGATATATGCACACCCATGTTTATGGCAGCATAGCTTGTAATAGATAAATCTTGGAAACAGCCCAAATGTTCATCAACTGATGATCTGATAAAGAAGATAGGAGTTTTAAAAAATATTATGGAGTACTACTCAGTCATAACAAAGTATAATCTGGAGAACTTTCCAGGTAAATAGATGCACTTTGAGATCATAATCTTAACTGAAAGCTATTGGACACACATATGTAAATAACACATTGTTTCTCTGGCGTGAAAATCTGAAAGTGTAAATAAACACCAACATGTATATAGATATTGTGAAATAAGAAGAGAATATCCACTCAGGCTCCCACCCCACTCTGCTTAGTTTCTGAGATCAGGTGAGATCAGGTGTGTTCAGATTGTTACCTCCTCAGACAACAATGTCAAAATGGGAAAGGAAACTAGGGAGCAGGGAGGAGGAAAGAAAGAAATCGGAAAGAACAGGAAAAGATGAGAAAGTATGAGAAAATGCTGACAAAGCTTAGGTGAAGAGCTGTTGAAGAGAAGTTAGGGTAATGAGAAAAAAAGTATCAAGTTATATCATGTACAGGTACAGATTTCCCATAATCAGTTTAATTACTATTTATACCTAAAATGTTCTGAAAGCTTAATCAAAAAACAAACAATATATATAAGAAAATATAATTGACATACATACTAAACAAAATGCATAAACTAAGTGAAATACAAACATACATATTTACAAATACTTATTATTGTCAGTAAATAAAATGATTTTTTCTTCTAACACCTCAGCTATATTTCTAAATTTGAAATTATTAGATGAATATACAGTAATTCTTAATATTTTTACTCTGCAAAATGTCCAATAAATGTTTAGCATAATGTATTACTAGTAGATATTAATAAAGGAAATGGATAAACCTTGTGACCATAATGTTAAAGTAAATCAGACACATGAGGTTAAATAGTACATGATTTCTCTTATATGAGAAAGCCAAAGTGTAAAGAGCAAGATAAGAGGTAGATAACAGGAAGTAGTAGGGAGGCAGATTTTTCTCAAAGGGAAAGGAGATCAAGAGATGGAAGGTGAAGAAGAAGGGAAGGAACAGGGAAGATGTGTTATACACATGTACCAAGTATACACAAGGGACACAACCATTATGCACTGAAAATATATAAAAAAGGAAAGATATCAAGAGATGGGCTGAAGGCAAGGAAGACAAAAATGACTTAGATGTACTATGTACATGTACCAACTCCACACAAGGAATGTAAACAGTATGCACAGCATGAGGAGTTTGAAGTCATGCTTCTGACATTTACTGCATAGGACCAGGAGAGAAAAGCAATTCAATTTTCAAGACATAACATCTCTAAGTGATGGCAGCAGTGGCTGTGCTCAAAATCTTTCTGACTGCATTCTCCTGATCAAATTAAGAGAGGTATGAACAGAATGTAACCACAAATACTTTGCAGGGTAAAGCCCACCTGCTTTAATTACCAAAGCTACCTTGTTCTTGTGAAATTTATGGACAACATTGGCTTATCAGACTCTGACACAGCACATACTGTGCCATTTTCCACTAATAACAAAGAGAGAAAACACAGGGAAAATGCACAGCAAAATCCAACTAGAACCAAACATTACACAACTGGCTGATACCCCGGGGCACATCTTTTAGTGAAGTCTGTTTCCTAAGAGGGCCTATCATTAAAAAATAAGAGAATTCCATGTAAATCCCAATGTAGAAACAAGAAATGTTACAAACCAAGGGAATACAGCACTTCCAAAACTAAATGCATCTATGGGAACTTTCAAATGAAACCAAACTACTAAAATATCAGACAAATATTACAAAAGAAAGACTAGAAAAATGATCAATGCAATCAAAACAACAACTGAATGAAACAAGGAAGACAATCAGGATATAAAAGAATAATTCCACAAAAAAGGCCTCTGAAAAATTGAACTACTAGAGATGAAAAGCTCAAGAAGTCAAATTAAAAACTCATCAGAGAGATTTACCAACAGACTGAATAAATAAAGCAGAAAACATAATTTCAGGCTTAAAGACAAAGGAGATGAATTATTACTTTCAGAGAGCAATGAAAAAGAGATATAAAAACAAAATATGCAAGATCTTTGGGACATAATTAAAGCCCAAACAAATGGGTTTTTGATACACAACAGGGTGTCAAGGTACAGACTAAATGCATAGAAAATCTATTCAGCGAAATAATAGAAAATTTCCCAAATTGTTAGAAAGATGAGGAAATCTAGGTACAAACAGATGACCAGCAAGTCTTTTGTGTAATGACATAGATAAAATATTAAATAGTACAGAAGTTAAAATATTAATAGTGCAGAAAAATATAGAATATTTAAAGCTGCAATAGAAAAATATCAAGTTTCTTATAAAGACAAACTCATGCAAACAAGAGGTTTCTTAGACAAAAAAGGCATGGGATAATGTCTTTCAATGGTTTGAAAGAAATAATGGCCAACCAAGCTTCTATATCCCAAAAAGGTTGCCTTCAGTATCAAAGGGAAATCAGGTATGCCCAGAGGAGCAGAAACTAACTGAATTCATTACCATTAAGCCTGCATTGGTGAGGGCATTTAGCTCAGTGGTATAAGCATCTACCTGGCAAGCAAAAGGTCATGAGTTTGATCCCTGGTATCAAAAAATGAGTTAAGAAATTAGCAAACATCAATATGATAGGAATTACTGCATATATTTCAAGAATAGACCTGAATATAGGTGGTTTTAATTCTTTAATTAAAAGACAGACTAGTCGATTGGATTTTTTAAAAAACTAAGTATCTGATGCTTGTAACACCTCATGAGAAAATCAGCAAAGACACATACAGGCTGACACTAAAAGAATGAAAGCTGTATCCCACACATACAGAACCCCTGTAAATATATCTGCATTGAATAATGGTGCACCCAATTTCATAAAAAAAATCTACTCAACATAATGCAAAGTTAGGCCCCAGTAATAGGTGGCTTCAATACATGATTCTCATGAATAGGTTTTTCACCAGACCAAAAAAAATCAATAATAAAACATCAGCTGAATTACAGCATAGACCAAATGGACTTAGACATATACTGAGTATTCCACCAATAACTGTATGATAAACAATATTTTCAGCACCTCAAGGATATTTATCAAAAATAGATCTTATTTTAGGCCATAAGGCAAATATTAGTAAATAAAAACAAACAAAATACATTTTCATTTTATCAAAACATGTAGAGTTAAGCTAATAATCAACAACAAAAGAAACTACATAAATATATTAGATTGACTGAACAATACACCACTGAATGATCAGTGAGTCACTGAAAAAGTAAACAGAATTTTTAAATCCTGTTCAATAAAAATGTAAACAGACTATAATAGTCTCTTAAATGTAGTACTGGCATTTTAAGAGGGAAGGTAAAAGCTATAAATGCTTACATTAAGAATCAAAGGGTTTGAAATAAACCTTATTAAAAAGGTTTTGCACAACAAAAGAAATTATCAACAGAGTGAAATGCTAACCCATATAGCAAGAAAATATTACAGCCCATTGTCCCTCAGACAAAGGATATATATCTAGAATTGAACCTAGAATATATTAAGAATTGAAAAAATTAGGTTTCCTGAACTCAAAGACCTAATCCAAAAATGGGGATCTGAAATGAATACATACTTCTCAAATGAAGAAGTATGAACAGCAAATAAATATATGAAAAAATGTTTAACATAATTGGTCATTCAAAAATGCAAATAAAACAACACTGTGATTTTATCTAAGTCCAGAAAGAATGGCTATCATCAAGAAAACAACCAATAACAAATGCTGATGTGGCAATGGAGAAAAAGGAATTCTTCTCCACCGTTTGTGGGAGTGTGCACTGGTAGAAACATTGTGGAGATTCCTAAAAAACTAGGCTTAGCAGTCCCATTAGACACAGTTATTCCCCTTCTAGGTATCTCCTAGAATTAAGAAAAAATCATACCACAGAGATATATGTGTACCCATGTTTATAGCAGCATAATTTGCAAAAGCAAAATCTTGGAAACAACCCAAATGCCCAGCAACTGAGGAATAGATAAAAAAAAAATGTGGTACTTATACAAAATGGAACATTACTCAGAGGTAAAGTAGGATAAACTTGAGACTTTTGTAGGTAAATAGGTGCAACTTGTGACTGTACTAGTAAGTGTAATAAATCAGACCTACAAGTGTAAACATCATATAGTCTCACTAGTGTGAGAAGCCGAATGAGTAAATAGGTTCCAAAATATACAATAGATATTGTTAATTGGGAAGAAACTGCTCAAAAGAAAACAGAAACTGTAATGAAGGAAGGGGGAAAGGAAAGACAGGAAAATGAAAAAATATATATAACCAGCTAAGATAGTTGTCTTGATAGAATCAATAAACAAAATATAATACATAAAGGGAATTAAGGGCAAAAATTACCTGATCTCAACTGATGCAAAAGCAGTCCCTGGAAAAATTCAACAGTCTTCTAGTATAAAAGCCTTGAAAATATTAAGTATGGGAATATCTAACTTACCTCAATATAATATTGGCTATGTGTGTGA
>PVJX010040317.1:0-15261 GCA_004027295.1 Dolichotis patagonum | reverse complement strand
GGTTTCTTGTAGACAGCATATGGTTGGATGTTGTTTTTTGATCCATTCTGCAGTCTGTTTCTTTTGATTGGTGTGTTGAATTCATTTACATTAATGGTTGTAACTGTTATATATTGGTTTATTGTTGTGATGTTATCTTTCTGCTGTTGTATCTTTAGCTTTCCATTCTGTTTAATTGTCTGCCTTGCTTGGTGGTTTTATCCGATGTGTATTTAGAATATCTTTCAGTATTCCTTGTAGGGCTGGTTTGGTGTTCATGAAGTTCTTCAGCTGTTCTTTGTCATGGAAGAATCTTATTTCTCCATCCATTTTGAAGGACAGTTTTGCAGGGTATGTCAGTCTGGGTTGGAAGTGGTTTTCCTTTAGGATCTGAAGTCATTCACTCCATGCTCTTCTTGATTTCATTGTTTGTGTTGAGAAGTCCGCTCTGATTCTGATAGCTTTTCCTTTATAGGTGATTTTTCTTTTCTCTCTAACAGCTTTTAGCATTCTATTCTTATGGTGGGTTTCTGGGATGGTGATTGTTATGTGTCTGGGTGTAGTTTTATTTTGGTTATGGCTTTTTGGAGTTCTATATGCTTCACTAATCCAAATGTTGGTTTCCATTCTCATCCTTGGGAAGTTTTCAGCTATTACTTCTGTAAACATCCTCTTGATATTCTTTGGGCTGTCCCCTTCTTTTTCATTTATCCCTGTTAATCTTATGTTATGTTGCTTTGCATCAACTTGCAGCTGTTGAAATGTTATTTCCTGATTCTTTGTTTGTTATTTATTTACTTACTTATTTAGGTACCGGGGATCAAAATCACGACCTCATACTTGCCAGGCCTCATACTTGCTTAGCCCACTGAGCTAAATCCCCAGACCGATTTTTGTTATTTTTAAAAGGTCTCTCCTTTCCTGTTCATTTGCTGTGATCTTATCTTCGAGGTTTGAAATTCTATCTTCATTTTCATTGAGGCAGTTTTTACAGCTTTCAATAGAATTTTTGATTTCCTGTATATCTCTTTGAATCTCCTTTATGTATTGTTTTTTTCTTCTATTGTTAATTCAGGGATTCTATCTGTTTGCTTTGTTCCTCTAATGTTTTAGCTGTGTCTTCAGTAGATGTGTTCACTATTGCTTTCACTACTTTTATCATTTCTTCTTTTACCTGGGCAATTATTTCTGATTTGAATTTCTGCATAGTTTTCCCTAGTTGTTTCTTTATTTCAATTGATATCATTTCAGTCATTTCAGGTGTATGGCTTCTATTTTCTTCTATATACGTGGCTCCCAGGCTTTCTTGGTATGTGCTGGTGATTTAAGCCTGCCTTTTGGTCTTTCCTTTTGTCATTTTTCTTTATTTCCTTGGTTTGAGTGGTGATCCAAATCTTCCTCTGGGTGTGTTGCAAATCTCCTACTGCACCCTCAGCTACTGGAGCAGTCTCAGCTCCTCTGCAGGTACCTGGCTCCCTAAATTGAGAGGCGGAAGCAGGGTGTGGAGAACTAGGGCCAGAGAAACCTCTGGGCACAATCCCCTATCCTAAGGGTGTGGATATGAACTCAGCAGCTTGAAGTGCTGGTCTCAAGCCATGCCCATGCCAGCCCAATTGAGCTGAGTCCTTGTGCAAGGTTGCTGCCTCCTGGACTGAAACAAAATGACTGAGCATGGTTGACTAAGGCCCTGCAATCTGCCTGATCCAGTCCAGCATCCCAGCAGTCCCCCAGGAACTCAAAAGCAAGAATGTAGGTCTCCAACTTTCCCCAGGTCACCGGAATTCACCTGGGGCAATCTCCACCCTTCTGTAGATTCTTGGATCTCTTAATTGAGATGCAGAAGCTGGGTGTGGAGAACTGGGGCTGGCAGAGCCCCCAGGGCACAATTCCCTGTCCTAGGGGTGTGGATATGAACTCAGCAGCTTGAAGTGCTGGTCTCAAGCTGTCCCCAGGCCAGCCCAATTCAGCTGAGTCCTTGTTCAAGATTCCTGCCTCCTGGACTGAAACAAGACCACTGAGCATGGTTGACTGAGGCCCTGCAATCTGCCCAACCCAGTCCAGCATCCCAGAAGCTCCCCAGAAGCTTTCTTTCAATAAATATATTCTGCTCTTAACCTCTATTGTTTCTAAAAGTCATTCTTCATTTTATAGAATGTGAACTCATATTAGACATCTAGTAGGGTGAGAGTTTCATTCTCTTGTATCAGTAAACACCAAAAACCACTTGGTATGGCCCTGAAGCAAGGCCAGCAGATTGCTGTAGCTGCTGGTTTCAAACAGGAGCCTAAAAAGAATTCTTTCTGTGGTCTGTTGGCCATTTCAGAACTTTGGAAATGGAATGGTCAATTCATCAGAAAGAAATAGCAGGTGAGTATGGTGGACTTTAGGGGGCCTGCAGGGGAGAGACCCTGTGCCTCGGGACCTGCACCATGTGGTTGACTCGGGTGCTGGGAGAGCAAGGAGCTCTTCCCCTCTCTGGGGCAACTGACAGTGTGGAAGACTTTCGGCTGCATGAAGGAGAGAGACCCTGGCACGTCAGGACCTGCACCATGCAGTTGACCCAGGGTGCCAGGAGAACAAGGAGCTCCTCTCCTCTCTGGGGGGCAGCTGAGAGTGTGGCTGACTTTCAGCAGCCTGAAGGAGAGAGACTGTGGTGCATCGGGACTTGCACCATGCGGTTGACTCGGGGTGCCAGGAGAACAAGGAACTCCTCCCCTCTCTTGGGGGTGGCTGAGAGTGTGGCAGACTTTTGGCAGCCCAAAGGAGAGACTCTGGCGCATCGGGACCTGCACTGTGTGGTTGATTCGGGGTGCTGGGGAACAAGGAACTCTTTCCGTCTCTGGGGGGCAACTGTGATCCTGCCTGCACATGGGCTGAGAATCAGACGTCTCATGTCATCCTGTCCCCTATCCCATGTGCCCCCTCCCCCCTGCCTAGCAAGTGGGAGCCAGTGAGCTACACATCTTGTGAAAAGATTGACTATGTTATTTGGTATGAGCTCTCCATATGCAAAGATAAGGACAACCATTTGGAAGGAAACAAGAGACAATATGACAGATAGTGAAGATCTCTGGTTGTCTTGCTTTGAAATTTATGTTTTCTTATGTTCCATTCTGTTCTGTTTTGTTGTGTTTAATTTTACTCCCTTTTAAAATAAAATAAAAAAATTTAAAAACCATTTGATGTTGAAAAGTTTGATGCTTCTTTCATAAACAATAAATATTAAAAATGCAATGTTTCTATTTTGGGGATTTTTTTTCCTGCTAAGCACTCACTGTTTAGTATTATAAAACTCATAAAATTAATAATTCATCAATAGGTATATTCTAAAGAATAAACATGGGTGTGACACACATGGTTATGCTGCCTAATGATAAAAGATGTGTTAAGCTAAATAAAATAAGAATTCTTGACTCTAACAAATTCACATTCAGGTTACCATTTTTGTCCTGTATAATGCAGACCTAAGGACAACAGAGTATATGAAAAACTAAATTTAATTAATATAGCAGTTTTCTTCCACTTCTCTGGTTTTAGGATGTCTTTAAAATATTCAAATTTTATGACATATCACTTTTAATTTAATGAAATGAATACTAATCAATGCTGAGTATGGCAAGTACATAGCTAGTTATGATATATATGCAGACTTACATATTTCTTAACAAAAGTTCATTTCTAGTGGCAAAATGAAATTTACTGATCACTTATTCCTAAGGGTACCACAGATAGGATTATACATTTGAATGAGATTCTTAATTATGATATACTGTATTTTCAGTGTACACAAAATTTTAATCACATTACTCAGGATTAAATACAAATTTTGGAGTTTTCTGTCAACATTATGATGTCTTATTTAATCTTAGGCAAACACATAACTGATTCTGATTGTCTGCTACTGTCAGATACATACATTTTTACTTCTTCAGGAATGAGGTGGTTTCTTGTGAACTGACAAGAGATTGAACAGAGAAACATGGATATTTAGCTTCAACTGCGTTGGTGACTTGAGGATTCTTTGGAAAACATGTTAATATCCAATTTATTTCTATATATCTGTTCAGTGTGTGCAGAGTTGACCTAATATAGTAACTCTGCAAATAGTTTTGAATAACAAACTATTCATTCTAGATTTCCTTAGGAATTCTTTTATTAACTTGATAATCTGCAAGCCTGTGCCCTATGTCCTTCAAACGTTAGTATTTCTGGGACTGTTAAGCAGGTCAAAAAAATTCTCAAGAGTGTATTTTTAAATATTTGATACAATAAATTATAAATGAAGAAGTTAGACTAAGGACAATATTTGAGATATATTTATTGATAAATTATTATTGATATTTCTTATAAGCAGTGTTATGTACCTTTGAAAAAAATTGGAGGTTGTATTCTTAATAGAAAAGATTTCCACCACAGGGTGCAAATATGAGGCTTACTTTTCCTTCCTAGTACATTCCTATTCCTATCTAAATATATGTATAATATATATATATATATATATATATATATATATATATATATATATACTTTTTTCCATTTAGGCATCAAAAAGTCTCTACATACCAAATGTACCTCATCCCTATCTCAAAATTTTTCTTCAAATTCTCCTTCTTGTGTGGTGCTTATTTTACTAAGATGTTAGAAAGAAAATGAGGGGAATGGTGGTGCACACCTATAACCCCAGCACCAGGAGGCTGAGGCAGAAGGATCCTAGTGAGTTCAAGACCATCTAGGATTGCAAAATGAACTCAAGGCCAGCATGAATTGTATAGTGAGACCCTGACTCAAAAAGACAAAAAATTTTTAAAAACAAAATGATATGACTTTGCTAATATCCATTCATGTAAACAAAACTAATGAAGTAATTTTTGAGTAATATTTTTTTCTTAGTACAGCTGCTTATTCAACCATAGACATGTCTAATTGCAAAGGCTTAGACCAGTGGTGGTGACCTATGGCCTACGTGTCATAGTGGGCTGTTTGTATAAAAGCTCTAAAAGGTTTACCATCCATGGTTTAAACACTGCAATACATAATACAGATAAGACCCTGTGAACAAAATATATCCCATCTCACTGTGAATTAAAGTAATGGCCTTAGGTCCCAAGGAATACCTGTTTATATATTTAAATTTTTGCTTAATTTTGTAACAGTATTTCTAGAAGATACTTGATTAGTATTAATTAAAAAATTCACTATGCATGAAATTAAAAAGCAATAGCATGTTTCCATATATACTTTTCCAATTTGACACTTTTGAGAATGACTGTTATGAAAAACATACTACACAGTATGTATTTTATTTCTCTCAAATACATATGTCACCTTTGTATCTTACTATTTTAAGAAACTAATGTCCATAACAACTTTTCTCCATTTCTCTTTCCTTAGTATTGTTTTCCTTCATCTTACAAATGTGTAATCTACTGTCTATGTGTGTGCTGTGCGAAGGACTTGCATCAAGCTAATGGAATACTCAGCAAAAGTCACATGACATATTTCATGCCTTTGAGCATATGAAGAAAAGAGTATTTTCAACTCTAGGTTGTACTATGAAACATTAATATGTTCTGAAATGAACTGAGAGAGTAAATTTTGGAATTTTTAAAACATGGAATGGATTAGAATTGGTAGGGGAAAAAGAATTGGTAGGGCAAACTACACATGTAAGAAACAGAACATTAATTTGTAACAGTAAAAGGTACTTACTCTTCAATAAAACTTCTGGATGTATATGTGCATATATGTGGTAGATTATGCTGTAAAATTAATACCTGGATCACAATCAGAAAGCTTTGAACTCTACTTTTATAGTAAATGAGATTCAGTTGCAGTCAATCCTAAGAATGGTGAAATCTACTCTTTCATCATATGTGAAGAACTATTTCCTTTTTATAACTCAATATCATGACAAATAGCCTTTTCCTAAAATAGCTACATCCACAACAACATAAATTTGGATAGTTCATACAACTAATTTCTTTATTCAGATATTCCTATTTTGTTAAATGCATGCTTCTGAAATTTTTTGTTTTAAATGTTTTAAAAATGTGTACCACACTCCTCACTGCATTCAAGTGCAGAATATAAAAATAGGAATTTTTAAAATTCCAGAAGCTGACCTGAATATGAAATTCCATGTCTCTCAAGATCAGCAGTTTCACTTCTTTGCTGCTAGGCTTCTTGCCCAAGTAAGACTATACTTAAAATTTTCAACTTTAATACAATCTAGAAATAAAAGTATAAAATTACTACACAATCCACACAATTATGGATGACTTTGTCAAAGATCCTTCCTATATAATTTCTTTAAAGAAGTTCAACTAGAAATGCCATTTCTCAAATACATCAAACACTAAACACCACTGCCCAAGTAAAGAATATTAAGATCTGTTGTTCAGTAATCTCAAACAGCACATCTATTTCTTCTACGATGTACTAGTTGAATTTTACTTATTTTCTACATTAGTTGGTGTAAATATCATTTGGTTTTTTATGCAGCACTGAGTTGACAGGTTTATCAGTTTTCTGTGCAGGGGTTAAATCACAGATTTGGTTTGAGTTTCTCTTTAATATGTATCCTGGTGACATTTTTGTCTATTTTGTCTACTACTACTTTATTTTACCTTTTTTGTTGCTAGTTATATTCTTTATTTTTCCCATTTCAGAGAAGATGTGAGGTAGCATTTTTATAGTCTCTATCACCTTTTCTATTTCAAAGATGACATTCTTCTGCCACAGAATACTTCAGTATCCTCATTACTGCCTCTTTATTAAATTCCTGTCTTTTAATTTCTTCAGTTGTAACCTGTAGTTGATCTCATCTGCAAAGAGCAGTATTTCAAATAGTCACATTCATAGTACCAGGGATTTTAGCTTGAGTAAATCTTTCTTGTGTGCATATACAATATGTGCAAGTGTGTGTGTGTGTACATAATATCAATTGACTTTTTAAAAAATTTGTTATATCAGCTTTTTAAAAATAAGATAATGAATTTATCATGTATATTTGTGGTGATCATTAGCAATAAACAATCTGGCCTCATTGTGGAAATGATAAGGTTTTCTTTTTTAATTTTTTTATTTTATTTTAAAAGGGGGTAAAATTAAACACAACAAAACAGAACAGAACAGGATATAAGAAAGCATAAATTTCAAAGCTAGACAACCAGAGATCTTCACTATCTGTCATATTGTCTCTTGTTTTCTTCCAAATGGTTGTCCTTATCTTTGCATATGGAGAGCTCATACCAAATAACATAGTCAATCTTTTTACAAGATGTGTAGTTCACTGGCTCCTACCTGCTAAGCGGGGGTGGGGGGACACAGGGCAGGGGACAGAATGACATGAGATGTCTGACTCTCAGCCCATATGCCGACAGGATCACAGCCACCCCCCAGAGAGGGGAGGAGTTCCTTGTTCTCCCAGCACCCCGGGTCAACCACATGGTGCTGGTCCCGAGGTGCCAGGGTCTCTCCCCTGCAGGCCCCCTGTAGTCTGCTATACTTACCTGCTATTTCTTTCTGATGAATTAACCATTCCATTTCCAAAGTTCTGAAATGGCCAACAGACCACAGAAAGAATTCTCTTTAGGTTCCTGTTTGAAACCAGCACCTACAAGCAATTTGCTGGCCTTGCTTCAGGGCCACAATGATAAGGTTTTCTATGACTTACACTTAATTGAAGAACTTTGGAGTTATGTATTTTTTCTTAAAAATGCCATAGATCCAAGGCCAGAACTCACCTCATCTTCAAACATGACAATAAATATGAATGTTTAATATAGCCTTTGAAAGATGACAATGACAATTATTTAAACATGTCTTGAATAGCAATATTTGTACAAGGAAGAAGCAGGACAAATGTTTCATTGGGGTACAGAGTTAATTTGACAGGAATAATACATAAGTAGAGCTAATAAGCAAATAATAACAATTTTCTCTAGACAAATGTGACTCTCAGCAGAACACCCTCTCCAGTCGACATGCTAGATGTGGTCACAGTGACCTTGTGAAGAGACAATAAGCAGAGCAGTTTACACCTGAAAAGGATACCCAATACTTTGAAGATGAAGTGCTCAGCACTTTGCAGAAATTTAATATTTGGCACACATCCTGGCCTCAAACTTGACATCAGTTATTTTTTTCAGTCAGTAGGGGAGTCCACCTTGCTCAAATGAATTTACCTATTTAGAAGTAAGAGTAGTTGTACCACTTCATTGGATCAAATCAGATAAGGACACTAGTTCAAGTACAGGAAAGACCAAGACAAGGGCGGCTCTCCCACATTCCTTTGTCTTTGATGGGACCCAGCCACCTTTGTGAAACAGTGCTGAACTATCTCTGTGAAACAGTGGGGAAATGCTGATGGATCAAGCAGTGCAGATTCATGCAGAACTCTAATGCTCTGGGTATTTCACTTGGCCAACTTTACAGTGGCATAAGCTGAGCTCTCCATAAGTGAGGTTATTAAGCATGATGGCTGAAGGGAGTTAATTTTGTTGACCATCTCATAATATAAGAAATATTATTATACAATGCACATTTAGAGAAATAAACATAAAAGACACTGAACAATTGGGAATGGTAACTAGACAGTAAACGGCTACACAAGATTTTGATCATAGGAAGATCAGTTCCAGAATGTGCACACTTGTTCACAAACAGCTTAGTACTTTTAATTCTATCATATTATCATTCTAACATTGGTACTAAAACAGTAACTAACACTACTCACTTATGACATTATTATTATTGTTCCTAGTAACAAACATATTACACTATTAGGATCTTATTATAGAATATATGAAATTTCAGTATTAGTTTGATCAAAAATAATTTTACAGACTTTAAAAAATGCAGCCTCACATATCTAGTAACTGGAATTTTTTTGTTCCACAGTTATTATAATAAAATACTTTTAATAATCTGATGTTATACTTTGTTTGTATGGCTTGGAAGAGTTAATAAATCTTTCCATCACTCAACATTGCCCTCTAGAACTGTATGTAATTTTTTTAATATCAGGGAAGATATCAAGGTCTGGATAAAAATCTCTTCAGTTTAAATAGCTACTCACTGCCTCTTCTTGCTTCCAGAAATTTTAACTTTATTCATTGCAAGATGACTACATTTAGAAGAGCTGTTGATGAGGAAGTCTTAAATGAAAACTTTAGATTACTTTTCCCCAACCAGGCTGGTGAAATGGGAAACTCTAATATTGACTGCAATTGTTCTGCTATACACAGAAAGAAAGAAGCCATTTATTTTTTAATTTTTTTTATTTTAAAGAGAATAAAACAAAAGAGGGCAGAACAGAGCATATCAGAACAGGACAACATAGGCAACACAGTACTTTACAATAAGACAACTGGACATTAACAGTAGCTATCACAATATCTCTTTCTCTGCTATAGTTGAGCATAGTTTCAAATACAATAATATCAAACATAACAAAATAGTATAAAACCATTCAAAGAATGAAAGAATTACAGGGCATTCTGAACCAAATAACAGAGAATGATCAATGGCTACTATAATATCTGATTTTCAATAAAAATTTTGTTTATGCTATCACATGTATTAAAATCCCAATAAGACACAACATGATAGAACTGATGGTAATAGAAGAATAGAAGCATGGTAGGACTTCTAAGCAAGATGATATTAAATCAGCAATAGCTGTCATAATGTTTTGTTTTCTTCAAAACAGCTGTTCATACCATCATGCATAATAAAGTCAAACAAAGCAGAATAAAACCATTCCAACTGATGAATGAAAACATTGAAGGGAGAAGCCATTTATTCTGCCAGATTTTTCCAACTTAAACTGTTTCACCAGAGTTTACAAAAAATCATTTTAAGAACCACATTCACTTTTCCAGATCTGCTGGGACATTGGCAAAAATTGCTCTACTGTACTAAAGGGCACTCCAGTGAGCTGGGAAAACACATGTCCCTAACAACATACTCAACTCACTTTTTCAGCTGTAGTTTAATTTTTAAAGGGACATATAGTTTAATATTTTATTATATCTTCTCTTTGTGACTCATTTTATTGCTCTTTAGTTGTTGTAACTATAAAAAGATCTAGAATAGCACAGAGAATCCCAAGGGAATAATGTACAGAACCTTAAAATGTTTTCAACAGTGGTGCAGCTCACAGCCTTTGAAACACAGAAATAAAGCCCCCCAAATGCTAGAATCTTTTAAAGCATGATGCTATGAAAATCTTGCTTTTACTGTTGAAAAAGAACAAAAAACTCATACTTAACATGTAGTCTTGTGATTGGCAAACTGCCTTAGTTCCAAATTCAATTAACATATATATTTTTGCCTTATTGATAGTGCAGATATATTCTGGCTTGTGTTTAAATAAATCTCTCATATTTCACATGGAGAAACAAAGATTTTAACATGACATATATTAAGGAAGAAATTGTATCAGGCAAGTTTCATATGTAGTATCTGATGTGTTATCAACTACTGTCACATCTTAACATTAATTTGAACTCCTCATCAGATGCTTCATTCCCTAATTAACTCTTCTTCTATTCTCTTCAGACTTTTAATTGCTTACTTGATTTTTATGACATTCAATACTTTTCTGACTCTTTCTTAATCTCTTCTCTCTGCATCATATTTCCCTATTCTCTAACCCCATGCAATTATCTTGACAACACTATGAAGAAGTGATTCAGTAGACAAAAATTCTCAGATGTTATGGCCATTTTTATACAAAGGACTGAGAAAGGGTAAGTGATTTGCTCAGAACTCAGTAACTAGCATGGCTTCCTAATGTGACACAAATTCTGGTCAATACTACTTATACTACTATTTGTATGATTCATAAAACCATAGGTAGGTACAATAGAACAGTAATGATCAAATTCTGTCATCAAGATGAGCTGGCATGGGTTGAAGATTTGGTTCCATATGGATCTCCTCAGGTCGAAGGAGGGAACCAGGCCTGTACAATGGGTGAGTAACACACATGTGAAAAGCCAAAGGCCCTCTATGGACTTGCTGCATTGACCTTGTTTCTCAAATATTTTTTAGCCAGTCTTATTCTGAAAAAAAAATCACCTTGAAGAAACAAAAGACCTCTTCAAAGAACATCCTTTGGGCTGGGGATTTAGCTCAGTGGCATAAGTGCCTGCCTTGCAAGTGTGTGGTTGTGAGTCTGATCCCTGGTACTGATAAAAAAAAAAAAACATCATTCACTGATCCTTCTGCTACTTACCCTAGCTCTATTTCTTAAGTCTCTGAGTAACTGCTAAGGATTATTACCTGGTTTGTTTTGGTTTGTTTTGGAGTTGACTGAACTTAATAATTCTTTAAAAGTTTGCCAAAACATTACACTTGTTCCTTCTGCATATGTATATCAGGACATAGCAAGCTCTTCTATAAAGAACAAGACAGTAAATGTTTTAAATTTTGTACACATGTCAGTCTAAATCCAGCACTTACTCAGCTTATTCATTTCGTTACTATCACCCAAGAGTGATTTTCATAGTACCTTGATCATGATAGGCGATTAATAAATGCTGGTCATTTATAATAAAAGTCAAATGTTTACTATTTTTCTATAATAAAAGAAAACAATGATAAATTTTTATAAATTTATATATAGATGATGTTTCTAATTACCAGATATCTTCTTACTTCCTTTCCTAACACTCAGAAGAGCTCAGACCCTGCAAAACTGTTTTAGTCATACTTAATCAAAAAGGTATGGAATTAAGCAACAATGTTCAGTGGAAAGATTTCTAGTAGAATTTCTGGAATGATAACAATCTTGAGCATAGAAAATTGCAAATTCAGCAACCTATATCAGAATTTTATATATGAAATTATATAATAATAAAGGTGTCTAGACCATTTATGTAAAATACAATAACATATACAACAAAAGTTTTTTCCCTGTGAATTACAAGGGTTTTCCTTTTTTTTTGGCAAATAATAAGAACTTCATGTTTCCTCATTATGACAAATACTCTCTCTTTCTACTTTATTCTGTTACTGACCAAACTCTCTTTTCATTCATGACCAGTACATCCCTCAATTGCCTGTCTGCAACTGGAACAAAATCTTGACCCATCTCCCTAATTTCAACATCAATAAAATATTTCAAATGCCTTCACAAGCTGTTGGAATTTTCTGGTTAGGACACAGCCTTGTTCATATCAGTTTTCAGTGTTATATCACCCTGTAAAGAAATCCAAATTTCTTAGCATCTTCAAATAATTTCTTATAACTTTAGGACATGGTTATTATAGGATTATTGACATAATATAATAATTACCTTTATTCATAGAACTTTGGGTAGATAATACTTTGAGAGACAAGAATATAGTCTTAACTGGGCATTTAGTTCAGCAGCATAAGTGCCTGCCTTGCAAGTGCACGGTCATTAGATACCCAGCACCAAAAAAAAAAAAAAAAAAAAAAAAAAAAAAAAAAAAAAAAAAAAAAAAAAAAAAAAAAAAAAAAAAAAAAAAGAATACAGTCTTAGTCATCATTTCAAGAATTCAGTACATAACATTTAAATACTTAATAAATAGTCACAAAATCAATCCTAAAGTTATTCATGGCTAAATTTAAATCTAATGACATTTCTCATTTAAATTACTGTTACACTGCCTACACATTTGCCAACAGTGTTCCCTATATACTTTTAATTATTTTGATTTATAGATTTAAAAAATTATCATGATAAAAAATTATGCAAAGAAACAACACCAACTTTAGAAACTGTGCTTCTTTAAAGAGATGGGGAAGGTACACTGTCATTAAAATATGTCTCTTCTATAATGTCAGAACCCAGCCCATTGAGATATACACAGTACAGCCTTTTGGGGGCAGAGGGGGACTCGCAAGGGGTGATGGAGAGATGACTCCAGAGATCAGGCCAATGGCACAGATCTGACTTTATTATGGAAGTGCAGGAGTATATATAGGCTGAATAGGAAGGGTGGAAGTGAGCTCAGAAGAAGGGTAGGATTGAGCTTCAGGAAGGGTGGAAGTAGGCTTAGGGAAGGCAGGGATGCACTGTGGGGTGGGCTCCGAGCAGGGCTGCCCTGGCAGAGATGTTCTCTTTGGTGTGCTGAGGAACGAGGAGTCTGAGTGTGCTCAGACTCTCTCTTCTGCCAGGGTGGCCAGCCAGACCTCAGGACCTCGACCTCCCACAGATTCCCTCTCTTTTTTTATTAATGCCAATTGTATGGAGACCATCATGGCTTGTTGAGAATGTAGGTTGTGGACCTGGGTGCCTAACATCCATAAGACATAAAAACCAATAAATCCCAGTAATCCCAGGAGTCCCAGAGTGAGGAGATTAGAGGGCAAAAAGAAGCACTTTAGGTTATGTAAGAGGTCAGTGTGGATAGTATCAGTCAGTACTGGCATTTGGATGGAGTCAATCATCTGTATTTGGTCAGTGAGCTGTAGAGACAGGTTCCAATAAGTGATATTGTAAGGGCCTAGGGTCCAATCATGAAGGGACAGGCATGCAGCTGAAATGTTGGCAGGTTTTGGAGTAATGCAGAGCAGCACAGATGTGTATCATTGATCACAGGCCATTTGTAGTGACATGCCACAGATCTTGTAGTTCTGTGTCTAGAAGGTCTCCTTGTTGCTGAAGGTTTAAGAGAGCCATGTGGGTGTAGGTGTTTATTTGGTGCTGAACTTGAAAGGTCTCAGCGGCGGAGCTGGATAGGTTATTGAGAGCCTGGGTAGTCACTATTTATCAGGCGAGGGAGACAGCAGCAGGTGTCTCCTGTGGTGGAAGCTCAGCAGTAGCCTGGTCAGAATAGGGAGGAGATTTTGGGTTTGGCTGCAGCATGCTTTAATGGCTCCACATGTGACGGGGTTGGTGGTGGTGGTGTTAGGGATGCACCCCCTCCTGCATCAAGTTGGTCCACCCCCTGGGCGACTGTCTTTGAGTGTCAGTCAATCCATCTCCAAGGTCAGCAGCAGTGGCAGGCCGGACATCACATGCAGGGATCCACATGGGGTGAGGGGCTGTTTCTGGAAAGACACAAGTGAATCCTCTACCTTGGGTTAATTATTGAGCAGTGGATTGCCACTGTTGACTAAGGAGGTTCTTCCATCTCACCAGAGGAAGCAGAGTGAGAGAGGAAAGTAATGGTCCCCAATGTTTGTAGTTCATCTGGTGTACTCTGGGGGCATAGGCTCCCCCTCTGTTTTTATTAAATTTTTTTAAGGCAAGATTGGTATGGTTAATGATTGTCTGTCATTGGGGATTGTAAGGGAGTCTATGATGTAGGGAAATGTTACATTTGAAACAGGCATTTATGAAGGAGGCACTGGTGTAACAAGAACCATTATTTTTTAACAACCATGGCTGTTTTAACATTTGAATACCTGTAGAATATTAGCAAACAGTTACATATTTTACACAGAAAATTTAGAAATCAAACATACAAGGTTGTAGGATAAAACCATGATGACATTTTATAACACACTTGAATCTTCATTTTGACATCAAATTTCTCCTTTTTGGTTAATTATTGCTATCTAATACATAAAAGATTTTTACCTAACTTGTTGTTTAGGGGGATATACATCTCATAATCATTTGTTAGAGGCAGAGGTCTGAATCTGAACCAAAATTCTGTCACCATAAACAATCCCTGTTTTACAATTCGGAAAACCAGTACATCTGGAAGCATGAATATATGAATACACCATAAAGTTAACAACAAGCATTTGTCATAACCATATGAAAACCTTCGTATGGGCATTTTTAAAATCAAAAACCTTTTATATTATGGCTTTTAATGATGACAAATGTGAACATTTTACAATAAGATTTTTATATAACTTTAATTGAGATGTCTACCAGAAGGCTATGGAGATCACTGGAGCCTCCAATCAATGAACAAGAGCTGGTGAAAGGTTGCCAGGTGGCCACTTTCTTATTCATCAATTGAAGTCCCGTCCAATAATCCCCACCCCAATGGATATTTGTTTAATCATTTTTATAATAATTTTTCTTAAGAAAACTCCGATCGTAACATTTAACATATTATTTTTGAACAATGATAAATTCTCAAATTATCATAAGCAACAATGTACATTACATTTACATAACTGACTTTAGCATCATTTCGACTAACTGGGAACCCAGGTGGAAGCATGTGTTGTAATTTTATAACTCAAATAAATTTTGAGTAAATGATCTATAAATGCAAAAGAAAAAGGAAAAAGGAAAATTGCTGAGTGCAAAATAAAAAAGAACAGCTGTTCACAAACAGACAA
>PVJX010040316.1:0-15263 GCA_004027295.1 Dolichotis patagonum | reverse complement strand
CATGTGACCGGGACTTGTTTCTGTGTACATAGTGCTGGGGATGGAACCAAGGCCTGATGCACCCTGGGCAGGTGCTCTGCCACTGAGCTGCACCCCCTCGTCTGGTTGAGATTTTTTCACACCCCCTTGACTGGTTGAGATTTTTTCACACCAAAAACATGTCACACCCTAACATGTTTTTCAGGGATACTCAGCCTTCTACAAGCAGGGAGCTTCCCCTCCCCTCTGATGACGTCAAATGTGTCTTTATTCTGTTCACTCCAGATGGCCCGGATGCCCCCATCATATTGCCCCCAGAGTCACATTTCCGTCCAGGGACAAACCTCAGCCTCTCTGCCACGCAGCCTCTAACCCACCTGCACAGTATGCCTGGCTTCTCAGTGGGAGCCCCCTGCAATTGATGCAGGACCTCTCTATCCCTAACATCTCTGCAAATGATAGTGGATCTTACACCTGCCTCATCTCTAACCCTGCCACTGGTCTCAGTAGGAGCACAGTCAAGGATATTACAGTCACTGGTAAGTGGACCCTGGAGAGACAGCACCAAGATCTGGTGTGGTGATTTGGTTGTCTGGAAATAGTGGAAACAAGTCACTTTCCAGCCTGTGTCCACAGACACAAGCAAATCTGCCTCCTCCCTGGGTATTCTGCCCCATCCCCGAGACTGTCCTCCCTTTGCTTACCTGATTCCTCATGGCAGTGCTGGAGTTCAGCCTGAAATGAGAGGCTGTTCTCTTCACCCTAGAGAGTCCATGGAGTGGGCAGACATTCACAGAATCAGTGGGGGTCAATGAGGTCAAGTAGCTTCTTTCACTGACCCACTCCCTCCTTTGTCAGCTCTCTTTTCCTTAACCTCTTCCATGAGTTCTAAGGAACCTACAGAGCTTGGAAACAGCTTTGCACTGTTTTTTCTTCAATGAAAGGAGGACATCCCTCTTGGACAGGGCACAGTGGCTTAAAGATCTGCTCCAGCTCCGTTCCTGTCTCACCCAGGGCCTGGCTCTGCCCTTACTCTCTCTGAGGTGGGACAGGACAAGTGGAAAAGGCATCTGTGTGGCCTGTCCTCAATCTGCTAAATCGTGTCCCCAGTGGGCATCTGAGCCTTCCCAGCAAGCAATGAAATGAAAAAGTGCACCTCGGGGCAGAAGCCTCTGAGCTGGGTCCTGGCTCTGAAGTCCCAGCTGTCTGAGGCTGAGAGCACAAGTACAGGTATTGCACTGTGGAGAGCAGTGAGTGTCACACTCTTGGAGACAAGAGAGCTTCCCTGTGGGATCCTGCATGGAGAGAAGTACAGGGTCAAACTGCCATATTTGCACAGAATGATGCCAGGCTTTCGTGAACATTGTTGTCATTTATCTCTGCTGATTTCCTTCACTGTGTTATTTAATCCACAGGTCAGGGAATAAAAGTCTTCTTCCAACTAGAATGTTATTTAGCCTAGAGGGGCCTCACTTTTTATTGTCATGGAAGGCACTGGCAAATTATTGTATATAAATCAATAGGAGACTTTGGTTGCTTTCCCTCACAATAGTCTACTCTGCCTTCTCTGGCCTTTCTCTGGTCTTTTGTCTTGATTTTTGCTCTTCTGCTCAGCCAAAACTTCCTCTGCAAAGAGTGCCCCCCCACACTTCCCATTTATTTCCTCAAATTTAAAAAGAAAAGATCAATGGGAAAAAATTCTCAGCCTTCCACTGAGATTTCTGCAGAGGTGGGCTAATAACAGGTGCCTAATGTGGATCCTTCAGAGAGGCTCAGGGAAGTTGATGGGCCTCCTGGGTGTGCTGGGCTCAGAGGGAGGGATAGCTTGTTCCTTACTCTCACCTCAGCCAAGGCATGTAACCTCTGTGGAGATTCAAGGCTGTCCTCTGAGCCACCTCACAGCACTCACAGTGGCCCAGAGACTTGTCTGACTATCCAAGGAAAGGGCACAGCTAGGCCCCAGGCCCAGGCTCAGTTGGTTCCCTCCTCTGTCCGCAGAGCTGGTATCGCAACCCTCCATTTCCGCCAGCAACACGACAGTCGCAGAAGATGGTTCTGTGGTCTTGACCTGCCTCTCACGTGATAATGGCATCTCCTTCAAGTGGATCTTTGAAAACCAGAGTCTGCAGCCCTCAGAGAGAATGAATCTCTCCCAGAATGGCAGCATCCTCACCATCGACCCTGTTAGGAGACAAGATGCCGGGGAGTATCAGTGTGAGGTCTTGAACCCAGTCAGTTCCAGCAGGAGCAACCCCCTAAGGCTGGCCATGGTCTGTGAGTGACCCTCAACATCTTCTACTGCTTCCCTGATAGATTTTACAGGCAATATCATCAAATGATACAAGCAATTAGAATGGGGTATATCTTGGTTACTTTTCTCTCATTGCTGAGACAAAATACCCAGTGCCAAATAAGAAGAAATGAAAGGTTTATTTAGCTCACAGTTTGTGGAGGTTTCAGTCTATAATCAGCTGGCTCCAAGGAAGGGTGACATGGCAGCGGAGTGATACTTCAAGGCAGCAGCCAGCAAAAACAGTCAGAGCAAAAGTGAAGAACAAGCCACTTTTCCTCCTTTATATTGTACACAAGCCAATCCAACTCCAAAGCAGGTGTAGCACTTACAATATCTGCTTAACCTCCTCTGGCACAGGATGAGGATACTTACAAAGTAAGGATCCTGGCTCCCTGCTTAGTCTCTTAGTTAAACTTCTAAACTGCTGCAGTTTGCACAATGTATCAACCATGACAGGGTAGATTCTTTAGAACCTGGAAAGCATATGATCAGGGATGTGGAAATTAGATAACCTTGTCATTATCATTCTTCTGGTCTGCACCAGGTGTTTCCCTCAGTTCCCTCATCTGTCAAATTAGAACATAAAGCCTGGATCTTATCTTTATTGTGTGGATGCTTATTGTGATTCAGGAGACTGAAGCCATCAGCACAGGGTCCTGGACAGAATCAGACCTCAATCTGTGCTATACCAAGTAATATTATTTTGATGAATTTTCTTAATACCTGAGCAGTCAAGGAGAATGGGGTTAGCATTTCATTATATGACCTCTAGCTTCTTTGATCTTAATTGGCTCATTGAACAATTGATCTGTCAGGTTCTACATCTGCACAATGGGGTGAGAACCTCCCATCTTGCGGATGGAGACATCAGAGGAGATATAAGAAAGGAATTTCCCACTGTGCCTGACCCTTAGAAGGCCCTGAATTCTGTTATGCACTGGCACCATTATTAATCAGTCCTGCACCCACTGGGAAGGGCCAGACCTCTAAGACTGTCATGTGATGGAGAAAAGAAACAGAGGTGGAGGCATTAAAAACATGAGAACAACAAACTATAGACTGGGTGGGAGAGTATAAGGTTAGAAAACTTCAAGGTTTCAAAACAGAAAAGGAGGCAACAGCCAGAGTCCTGAGGACTTGGTGATAATACAACAAACCACAAAGGGACCAGGGTGATATCTGACAACCCTCACTGGCCCCACCATACACAGCACCCACCTCCTGGTAGTACACTTGGTCCTTCACTCCGTTTCTCTTTTCCTTTCAGCAGAAGGAAAGATCCTGGGTCTCCCTTCAGGTGCCTTTGCTGGTGTAGTGTCTGGGGTTCTGGCCATGGTGGCTCTTGCTGTTGCCCTGGGGTGTTTCCTGCTCCTCAAGAGGATTAGAAGGTACCAATGTCACTCCCCATCTCATCCCACCCCCAGGCTGACCCAGGACATGAGGAAGGAAACCCCGCCTCTAGTTCTGGTTCTCAG
Organism: Dolichotis patagonum; assembly: GCA_004027295.1. Taxonomy (NCBI): domain Eukaryota; kingdom Metazoa; phylum Chordata; class Mammalia; order Rodentia; family Caviidae; genus Dolichotis; species Dolichotis patagonum. The sequence goes on along the minus strand of PVJX010040316.1, from coordinate 11,516 downwards.
GTTCCTGTATTCCCAGGAGCCATTCCCTCCCTATCTACCTGACTCCTTCCTCCCCTGCTCTGACCCTGGCTGCTTGCTCAGTAGTTTCTCCGTCTCTGACTTCAGCAGATCTGGGGCCGTGGCTCTTCTCTGTGCTGTGGTTCCCACACAGCAATCCTGCAGCCTGTTTGAGAGGTGGTCAGTGCTCTGAACCTGGCACCTCCTCTGAGTTACTTCAGTTATCCCACCCAGGAAAAGGTCACAGCTTAGTATCTGAGGCTGGTCATAGCCAAGGTCACACAGGGTGAGTGAAGGAGCCTGGACAGGCTATGTGGGGATCACTGACTCAAGTATATGAGATGGGAGTGCTGGGCCCTAGAGGATCAGCATGTTCTGGAGTGTCCTTGAGGACTCCTGCCAGGTAGATGGAGAGAAGACAAGGTCATTGTGCCATTTCAACACTTCTGGCCTGAGCACAGGCTGTGCCCACAGCAGGGACATTGAGGTTGAGGAGAATCAAGATGACTGTTGCTCCCCAGGGATACCCAGTGCACTCAGCTTTCCTCCCAGGGCCTGGGCCCTTCAACTCAGGGAATGACACAGAACCCTATGAGTGTGAAACCCAAAATGCAATGACTTCCACCTGAGGTGACCAACTTGATTCCTTTTCTGTATGCTGAATTGCTTTCCTAGGTCCCTGGGTGGAGGTTTTCCTTGGCCTGCCTCTGCCTGAGGGGCCTTCACTCTGGCCCAAGGCAGAACACAGGGATCAACAGCCTTTGCTCAGCCTGCCCTCTCCTGGGTTTCCCTCCTATCATAGAACAAATGGAGAAAGGAGTCTCCACCCTCAATTTAGAAAATAAGGCCACTCCCTGACCTGTGTTTGATCCTAAAGTTGTGGCCTCTCCCTGCATTCTCATGTGTAAGCCTGACCTTTCCTAGGCCCAGCATGCATCATGACCTCGGAGAGCACTGGCAACCTATGTCAACCTCCGGTGAGTGTCCCCTCATGGGGGTATGGCTGGGAACCCCCAAGTTCGTCCCACAGTGATCATTTCTACAGTCACCTCTACTGTAGTCAGATCCTTTCCATGGAGATTCTAGTCTTCTTATTAAATGATCAACATATTGAGCCTGCAAGGGAGGTAGACAATGAGAGGATGAAGAAAAAATAAAGATAGAGATGGACCTCTGGGGCCAGAAGAGCCCTTCCTCCTATGGGAGGAAGACACCGCTCAGCCACTGCGATACATTTATTTATACACTTGTCCTATGAGGCCCCTTTATTGACCAGCTCACTTCTTATGTCCTGTGTTCTTGGGGTTGTAACACCTGTTCCCCATCAGCCATGCCCTCAGAGCCTTTCTCAGGCACAGGGAGACATTGGGGCACCCCTGCTTAGGCACTTGTGCTTACGGCTCCACACGTATGAATGATCACTAGCTCAGAAGCTCCCAACATCAGCACAGCAGCTCCCAGCTACAAATTCAGCTGGACAATGCTTTCTTGAGCTGTAGATATCTCTTCACCTCTTGTGTTGCTCACCTGTTCAAAAAGATCTTAAGGACTTTGTCTTGGAACCCACTCTGATGCCCTGAGAACTGAAGATCCTCAATCCTCCTGTGGGAGGACCCTGAGCCTCCTGGCACCCTCCTAATAACCCCTGTCTGTGTTTCAGGCCCCGATTTTTGCAACAGTTTCACCAGCCAGGTAAGCCTGTCCCCTCACCCATCACACAGGGTTCCAAGCCATGCAGAATCAGGGCAGGGGTTGTGTCAATTCAAGCACAGCACAGAGCAGCTTCTCCCAATGGTCAGGACAGGGTTGGCCCAACCCTAGAAAGAAACTGAGTCATCTTCACTGGAAGGAACATCCTCAGTCTCTCCAGAGCCTACCCTGAGTAGCTTCATTGGTCAGAGGAGATCCTGGAGTATGACAAGTGCATTGTTAGGGTTGAGGGCATCAGTGGGTGGTCCTGGGTTATAAGGCTGAGAACGTCCAGAACAGGGACTGAGTGTCACCCCAGGTGAGGCTGAGATGCTCGCTTCTGAGGGGAAATGGGTAGAGCAGATGCAGGGGTGAAAGCTCTGGCCTCTCAGACACCAGAACATCTCAGGCTGAGTCCAGTACCTGCTCACTTCTTCCACAGCTTCCGTGACCTTCCCTTCCTGTCCCCTGACCTCAGTTCTCTCTTCCGTAACAGGCCACCCTCCCTGATTCCAAGGAAGCCATTCCCATCTACGAGGTGAGTGTGGGTGATAAATGCTTTGCTCCAACAAAACCAGTGGTGCCCCAAGAACTGTCCCCACCGGAAACCTGGCTGAGATTTTCAATCAGTTTTGCGGGAAAAAAACAGTGACAATAGGATCAAAGTTTGATGAACAGAGGGAGCAAGGAACCTAGGAACAGAAACCTACTGAGCACAGCCAGGTGTGGACACAGAGCATCCCAGAGCCTACCCTGAAACCTGAGAGGCTCTGCTCTGTTCTAAGAAAGACCCAAAGCTCAAGGTTCTTTTTGTTTCTTTTCACAGGAATTACTAATCCCTGACATGAATGTTTACTGCCAGATCAACCACAAAGCAGATACAGCTTCATAATTTCCCACAGAAACTGCTTCTTATGCCCAAGGGAGTGTCACCCCAGGACACAAGACTGTGACCTTCCAGACTCCTAGGGTGGCTAAACCTGTCCATTCGTGGCTCTCTTTGCTGGTTCCATGCTCCCATTTCCTGCTGCTCTTCCAACACTCCTACCTATCTCACTTATAAGGAAAGTGCCTTGTGATTAAGTGGGACCCACAAGGATAAAACCAAGGATCTCTTGAGCTGATGTTTAATGAAACCTGCAAAGTGACCTTTACCATGGCACACATACACAGATTCTATGGAGGAGACCAAGCATGATGCTGAAGAGAATTTACTCTTCTCAAAGCCATTTTGTCTGTTTCTTTCAAAAAGTATAAATGGTGGCAGCCAAATTCAGTTGACCAGACAGTGGTGTCAGTTCCTACAGTGGCACCCACAGCACCCTCAAGCTTCCAATAGAAAAAGATAGAGTGGACGTGCACCATGCCCAGCACCTGCCCTCCTGCTCCCTGGTGATCATACTCAGCTGTTAGAAATGAAAGAACTGAGAGCTCACAACTCAGCAGCCCTTCGTTGGTCGTGGTGCTTAGCACCGTGGACAGCACATCACAACCCCTGGTTCTTAGGTCCTGCAGCAGGACTCAGATGAGAAGAGACTTCAAGAAACATTTCTACTTTTACTGCATGAAAGAAAGGTGAAAAGCCCCTGAAATCTGAGATGTGCTGGGGGCCTGGGCTACTCTGTCAGCACCTTCATCCAAGCCTCGCTACCGCATCTTCCTCATTCCCATCTTCTCCCGGGCACGGAAGCAGCTCTGCTCCTGTATATCCAACCCTGTCATTCCAGGGATTTATCTCCTGTGCATGCAGGTCTTTGAAGGTCACAAACTCAGAACACTCACATCCCCAGAGTAAGGGCTGCATGTGTGCTCATGAATTCTCACCTATTTTGGATGTATGTACATCCTTTGTCACATCCTTCATGTGCGCAGTCACACGGTTCCTCTGATCCCTGTGCTGGAAACACTGCCTGTGCTGGGTCACCTTCATCATCCCTTCTTCACACAGCCTCAGCCTCTGACAGCTGGCACTGAGCTCTCCAGAGTCCTTCCAGTTCTCACCACATGAACCTGTGACCCTCCCGTCAACAGATGCTTATGTTCTGGACCTGGGGTTTTTTGATCATGGCCCTGGGACATCCAGCTCCATGCAAATTTTAAGACATTGACAGTCACTCAGCATAATAACGTCACTAAAGTTCCGGGTCTTGGGTCGCAGTCTTGGACGCAGGGGATTCTGGGTTTCAGGAGTCACAATGGTGTTTGTATGATCTTTGAAGGCTGCTGTTTCATCTTTGAGCCCAACATAAAAAATGACAACAGCAGCCAGGCCAACTTTTGAACCTGCACGAGGTGGAAGAGGAAAAGGAGAAGGTGATTTGAGCCAACTCTCAAAACAGTATTCAAGTAGGGACCTTCCATCTCATACAAAGCTAAAATATAGACAGACTACTCAGGATGCCCCTGAAGAGGTTCATAATCGTGACTTCAGGAGAGAATTGGAAGAGAGAGAGAGAGCTGCTGCAAGAGAAAAAAATAGATCATCCAACCCGAGAACACACGACCTCCTCTTCAGTGTCAAAGAAACTTCGGCTAGACCAGATTCCTGCTGCCAACCTTGATGCTGATGACCCTCCAACAGATGAGGAAGATGAAGATTTTGAAGAGGAGAGTGATGATGATGATACCGCAGCTCTTCTCGCAGAACTGGAAAAAATTAAAAAAGAAAGAGCTGAAGAGCAGGCCAGGAAGGAACAAGAACAAAAAGCTGAAGAAGAAAGGATTCGTACGGAAAACATTCTTAGTGGAAACCCTCTGCTTAATCTCACTGGGCCATCTCAGCCTCAGGCCAACTTCAAAGTTAAAAGAAGGTGGGATGATGATGTTGTCTTTAAGAACTGTGCAAAAGGTGTAAATGATCAGAAGAAAGACAAAATATTTGTAAATGATACACTGAGATCTGAATTTCACAAGAAGTTTATGGAGAAATATATTAAGTAGTACAGTTTTATGTGCTTAAATGCTATAAAATGTTGAGGATTGGTTTTGTTGTTTTTTCTTTCCCACCTTCTAAATAGTGTATAGGCTTCCCCAATTTTAAGCTACAAAATATCTTGTCCTTTGATGATGCATTATGTGATAATGGCATGGGAATGGGTTTAACAGAGTTTCCATTCCCTGAATGTTTCCAGTCATGTTCTGTTTTTAATATTGGAAACGGAAATGTGCTTGCAATAAATATTTGTAATCTAAAAAAAAAAATACGTCACTAAATGTGTCTGACCGGAGTCTCAGGTGAGAAGCTAGCGTCTCTATACACCTGAGGCTTCAGTGTGCAGGAGCATCCTGTACCTCTTGTCCTTCCTTGGACATCAGAGGACACCACAGGCTGCTTCAAACCAACAGCCCTGTGTCCAGACCTCAGCCTCAGATCCACACTGACCTTGTATAGGGAAATTCACTGCAGGAACAGCAGACACAAGAAAACCACTATGAAAGAATCGCTTAGCCCTATTCCTCCTCCCCATTTCCCTGACAGGAAGACACACAGAACACACTTCTTTTCACCATCCAATCCCCAGGTCCATGCTGGTCTGCTATTCTCCAGTATAGCAGAGCTAGGATGACCTTGTTGTTGTTTATGAAAGCAGGTCCCAGCCTCTGTATTCCTGCCTGAGATTCCCTCACTTCTCCATTCCAGAGGCCCAAATGGACCCATTTCCTTACTTCCGTGACAAACTTCACAGCTTCCTGCTCTTCTGTGACTTCTGTGGTGAGTGACAGATCATCTGCTGTTAGCCTGTAATTTATCACAGGTTCTGCAGTAGTCACCTATATTCAGGTTAGGAACTTGTGGAACAAGAACTTCTGGAGGAACAAGCACAATTTGTTCCTGGAAGGAACTTCTTGGGGCAGCTCAGTGATCCTGGCTTCTGGTGTGGACAGAGGTGTGACCAAAAGCACCTACATCAAGAAGTGGCAGGTGGATGACTAAAGGAAGAAGGAGGACAACCTGTGAGCAGAGCAATGGAAGCATGGACCCATGCACTTCCTAAACAAAGATTTACTACTCCAAAGGAATGAGAATGTTGGAGATAGACATTCTCGTGGACTCCTCATGGGTCTGTATGGCAGCAGCTGTAGCCATTTTTTTCCTTGGCAGTGTAAATGCGTACAGATTTTGATCAGCTTCTCTCTGTGAGCTTCTCTCTGGGAGCTGGGAAAAGGCAGGACTGTGCCTGCCCTGTCTCTGTCATTGTCAGTGACCCACCCACAACCTGTGAAGGTGTTTCATATGCGTGTTCAGGGGACAGCTCCTGGAGCCTTCCTCCATACTAGGTGGAGGATAAGGACCTCCCTGTGGGAGGGCTTGATGGAAAGTAGAATGGGCCCAATCCAGCTGCAGGGTGGAGAGAAGCGTCACATGTAGTCAAGCAATGGAATAATGGGGAACTCATACAAACTACAGTTAATCATGTCAAGGTACCCTCCAAACCTTTATGACACTGAGAAAATGTTCCACAAAATTAATATTGTTTGATACCATTTGGGATTCACAACATCTGAGCAGAGAAAAATAGGAAGCACTACTGAAATATTCATGCCAACTGTATGCGCTGATTATATAAGGGTGACCTGTCACTCTCATGCAGAGAGGATAAATCTCTAGTGGCACAGGTCACTGACATTGAAGCTGGTCGTTCTGTCTCAGCTCTACATGTTCATGCTGGGCATGACTGCAGAAGGCAGCACAGATGGCATAAAGAACCTGTTTCCTTGAGATGTTTTTAGGTAAATGGATGCACCTTGAGACCATAATTTTCAGTGAAATAATCAAAGACACATGTTTAAATATAATATTATTTCTCTTGCGTGAGAAAACAAAAGCATACATAAGGATGAAAATGGGTGATAAGTATTGGGAAATAAGACAAAAGTATTCAAATGGGAAGTGAAGGGAGGAGGGAAAGGGAAGAAAAGGAAAAGGAAAATAAAAGAAGAGAAGGGAAAATGGAAACAAAGCTTTTGTAAGTAAAGAGGATAAGAAAAGTTGAAGGAAGGGGACTGGAATGTGGAAATAATGAAAAATCAAGATAAAACATATTCCCTATGAAAACTGTGATCAATATATATATATATATATATCAATCAAAACATTACCAATGAAATTAATTTTAATAACCTGTTTACTGAAATAATAGAAAGCTCTCTAAACAAAGGAAAAGAATTTAGCATGCAGAGAAGTAAGGCTTGTAGAATCCCACATAGTGATAATAAGAAAAGAATGTCTCCACAGGGGCTGGGGATTTAGTTCAGTGGCACAAGTGCCTACCTAGCAAGTGTGAGTTTGTGAGTACGATACTCGGTACAAAAAAGGGAAGAACTTCTCCATGGCATATCATAGTCAAACCTCCAGAAGCCTAACACAAGAACAGAATCTTAAAAGTAGTTAGAAAAAGTAGTGAATCACTTATAAAGTAAATTCATTAAAATTACAAGATTTATCAACACAAACCTTAAAAGCTGAGAGCTTGGAGTGAAGTGTCTCAAGCCCTAAAAGAAAACTATTTCTATCATAGAGTAATGTATCCTGCAAAACTGTCTTTCAAAATTGACAGAGAAATAGGATATTTCCACAATAAAGAGTACTTCCAGTCTGGCAAGCATGAAGTTGTGAGTTCTATCCCTGGTAGCAAAAAAAAAAAAAAAAAAAAAAACTTTCATAAATTCATGACCTCAAAACTAGGACTCCAAAAAAACTTCTCAGAGATATCCTAGGAAGAAACAGTAAACAATGTCGAAAAATCTAAAAGAATGAGCACACCAGGTAGAATAACCAATTAAGTAGAAGAGAAAAATATAAAATCAGAAGTAGGAAAATAAGCAATGAGAGGAAAGAGTTAATACCTTGCAGTAATAACTCTCAGTGGAAATAGTTTTAATGCCTCAAAAGACACTGATGGTGCCAGTGGCCGAGGGATGAGCAGCAAAGAAAGATCCTCTCTGAGATCTGGTGTCCAGACACTGGAATATAGCAATGTGAGGACTAGAAAAGCAGTAGGTTCCCAGCCCCAGGAAGGATCTGAAGTGAGAATTGAGGCACATAGGGAGAGAGAAGAGAGAAACGTTAATGAAGAAAGAGGTGGCAGGAAGCACTTTCTCCCCGAGCTCAGATTCGCTGTGTGGGAGGGGTAGCTCAAGCCTGCAGATGCATGGTGACTACTGCAACCCCAGAAGCCTCCACAGGGAAATGCACGAGTGGAATGCAGCAGTGGATGCAGTGGAGCGGAGTTGCGCTGAGCTATTTCAGTTCAGACATTGCACAAGAGATGGCGATTAGCCAGTTTGGAGAGAGGCCAACTGAACTTGAACTCAGAGCAACTGCAGATTTCACCTAACGGCTTCCAGCTGACTTCAAAGTGACAGGAGGTGCCTAGACTGCTGCAGAATGATCAGACACCAGCCTGAATTTCAGTGGAAATAAAGCTGCAGGCTTACTGGGATTTCCCACTAGCATGCCATAAAACTACTGCTGGCTCACTGGGATTAATCAACATGAGTTTGGACTCTGTCTGCCCTTAGTGTCTACCAGTGACATCAGAAACACATCTTAAAGAGGACATCAGGTTTTTTTTTCTTTTTTCTTGGTTTTTTTTTTTGTATTTTTTCCCTTGTTTTTATATATATGAACATGGCCTCTAGTTTTATTATTGTTGTTGTTCTCTTCTGTTATTGTTTTTGTTTCTACCTTCACTTGTTCCCTCCTGTCTTTTGCACCCAAAGTTTGTATGATCCTCCATCATCCTCCAGCCTTGATTCTAATCTTTTCTCTGTCTCCTCCTCCTCCTTCTCCTCTTCCTCTTTCTCCTCCTTCTTCTTCTCCTCCTTTTTCTTCTCCTTCTATTTCCCTATTTTCCCTATAGCCCTTTTTAAATTTTCTCCCCTGAGGGAGATTACCATATTGGGAGCTTATTTTCTACATACAATTTTCTGGTTCATTTTATATTTTGTTTTATAACCACAAACGATCATATATTTAAAGGCAGTGTTATGGCTGATACACTGTGTCAACTGGAGCAGTTTAGATACTTAACTAATTAATCAGCAGCTCTTCATCCTGGGGTGTAAAGAACATGATATTACCTCTCTAGGATATTTTCCGGTGTATCAATTTGAGAAGGTCAGAGGTTTAAGTGATTCAGCAGGGGGCCACAGTCCTTAATTTGTAAACATCCTCAGCCTGTGCAAGAGGAGAGCAGGGAGATGGTATGCGTACTACCCACCTGAGGGGCATATCCTGCTTACAATATAAGGGAGGAAAAGTGGCATGCTTTCCCTTTTTTCTCTTTTCTTCTTGATACTTTTGGTATCTGCGTCAGCTGCCATGAATGGTTGTCCCTCAGCCATGCCACCTTGCCTTGGAGCTGAGTATGCACTGAAAACTCCACAAACTGTAAGTCATTATAAACTTTCCTTCCTTCATTTTGGGCATCAGGTATTTTGTCTCAGCAATGAGAGAAAAGTAACCAGCACAGATGGAAAATTAATAGTTACCTCAGTTTGTCATTTTCTAGGCTGTGTTTGATGCTATTGTTATTGCTGAATGTACCACTTTAGCCAAAATGACAGAATTGTTGTAACCAGTTGTTCTTCCTGGCATACCAAGACTGAGATTGTCTATAGAAAAAATATTACAGGCCAGTGCCAAAGAAAGTGGGGGCGGGCCAATTCATCTTCTCAACCCCATTAAATTGAAGAGTTGGGATCTTGCAATAGTGTCAAAAACCAACAGTCAGCTATATCCAGAAGACATCACTGAGAAGTAGTCATTTCCTATGGATTCTAAATACTATCAATAAACCTACTCACCATAGCCAATTTGCAAGCATCACTCCAGGAATTAAACTGAAAAAAAGAAAATGAGAAGACATTTAAATAAGATGCAATCATAGATATCCAGCTCAACAGAGGCAAAGCCATGGGGCTGATGTGGAACAATCCTAAAGCTACTCACCTGGACCCTCCAAAGTGGTAACAGCAGAAGTAACAAAGAAAACAAATGGGGATCTGCAAAAATATCAAATCAGAAATAATTTCTCAGGTAACTACAGAGATGGTGACCATAATGAAAGACATACTAAGTGACACTACAGCAAAAGAAGATTAAAAACAAAAATAGAGAAGCTTAGGAAAATAATGAAAATGCTTAATGCCCAAATAGGAAAGATATGGAATTCATAAAACAGATTCAAACAGTATCCAAAAGATTAAAAATTCCATTGAAAATATACGTAGCAGAAGATGCCCAGTGTGTGGGCAGAATCTCAGATGGAGAAATAAAACACATGTGCATGGGTGGAACAAAACAGAGGATGCAGACACGCACAGACATACTCATCTATCTGATCTGTGACAGAGGGGCCAAAACCATACACTGAAGGAAAGACAGCCTCTTTACCAAAAGGTACTGGGAAAACTGGCCATGCACAGGCAGATGAGTGACTTCTCTTAGGCCCATATCTCTCACCATGCTCTAAATAAAATCAAAATGGGCCAAAGAACTAAGTGTCAAAACAGAAGCAATTAATCTGCTGGAGGAAAAATAGGTAAAACTGTTGAAGTCATAGGTATAGGCAACACTGAGGCAGGAGGATCATTGCAAGTTCAAGGCCATGCTGTCCCCTCCCCCAGAAAACCCCACAAAACACAAAGCAAAACTAATGTGGAGATGAAATCTTATCTCAATAAGCACGGTCATCACCAAGAAACCAAATAATAACCAAAACTGGTAAGGCTGCAGGGAAAACAGACCCTTCCACATCACTGATGGAAGTGTCAACTAGACAAACACTAGGGAAACTGGTATGGAGATTCTTCAAAAACTAAAACTAGAAATTCTACTCAACCCATAGTCCCCTTCTAGGTATCTTCCCCCCAGAGAGTTAAAAACATCAAATTACAGTGATATGTGCATGTCCATGTTTATAGCAACACAATGTATAGTAGCTAAATCTTGAAAGCAGCCTAATTGTTCATGAATAGATAAATGGGTAAAGAATGTGTGTGGGGGAGTACGATCTTTACACAAAATGGAGTACTATTCTGCAATTTAGAAAGATAAACTTGAATCATTTTTAGAAAAATGGGTATGCCTTGAGACTGTAATGTTTTTTGTTTGTTTGTTTGTTTGTTTGTATTTTTGAGATAGGGTCTCACTATGCAGTTCAGGCTGGCCTTGAGCTCACTTTGTAGCCTAGGCTGGTCTCAAACTCACAACAATCCTCCTGCCTCAGCCTCTCGAGTGCTGGAATTATAGGCATGCACCACCATGTCTGGCAAGACCATAATGTTAAGTGAAATAAATCAGACATATGAGTTTAAATATCACATGGTTTCTCATATAACAGTTTCACAAATGATAAGTAAGCAGCAAAATGAAAGCTAGATAAGAAAGATGGAGATAGATCTTTCTCAAAGGGGAAGGGACTAAGAGACTAAGAGAGCGAGAAGAAGGAGGAAATGGGATGAAAAGGGAATTAGGATAAAATTTTAAAAACAAATACATGAGAGCCTGCCATTTCCCACATGCCATTGGGGCAGCATTGGACAGGAAAAGCATACATGTCAAGATGGGTGGCTCTATGGCAGCTGCAAGGTGTCACAAAGTTAGGGAACTGCTGAATTATAACACAGAACCATGAAGGGAAAGAACTCTCACATTGACAGAATCTACCAGGAGAACCACCTACAACTCTATGTTGTATTGTTATCTAGCAGATCTCTTCATTCAAAATTCATTTTCCAACTTGCCATTAGAAGCAAAAACATTTGCTAGTTAGAAAAGGGAAAAAAGAGAAAATAACAGCTCACCTCATGATGAACTTTGCATG
>PVJX010040315.1:0-15392 GCA_004027295.1 Dolichotis patagonum | reverse complement strand
CTATGCATGGCTTTATACCATTGTGTTATGTTTGATATTATTGTATTTGAAACTATGCTCAACTATAGCAGAGTAAGAGATATGGTGTTAGCTACTGTTGATGTCCAGTTGACTTAATGTAAAGTACTGTGTTGCCTATGTTGTCCTGTTCTGATCTGCTCTGTACTGCCCCCTTTTGTTTTATTCTCTTTCAAATAAAAAAAGAAAAAAGAAAAAGAAAATACCAGACAAAAGGAAGTGTCACTGTGTGAAAATCAAAGAACAATTTAAGACATTAAATATTTTGAGCCAGAGCTAGGGATAGCTCAGTGGCACAAACATGAGGTTGTGAGTTCAACCCTTGGTACAAAAAAAAAAAACTGACCTAAAGGGGAATATAGCAGATATATGATGGCAATAATAGTGTCAATAGTCCAGAAAAAGCTAATAATTCTAAATTTGTATAGATTAAATAACCTAGTTAATATAATAATAAAAAGAAACTCAAAGAATACACAAATATGTAATGTAGACATTAACACAGCTTCTCATTAATAAAACAAGAAACCTTGCACAATTTTCAAAATTCAATCAGGTATCAAAGGTTGGTAAATCAATTATACATTTATTTATGCATCAGAAATAATAAAAGTCAGAATCAGTGGGACATTTTAAATTTTGATAGAAAATAAGTCTATCAAGTCAAAATTCTTTATCTACAGAGAAGATTTTTCAAAAAGAAGACACAATAAAGGTATTTTCAGATAAAATAAATCAGAATATGTTGCCACGAAACCTATGCTAGAAGAAATATTAAAGTCAGATCATCAGACAGAAGGGAAATGGTAGCACAGGAAAAGTTAGAATTTCAAGAACAAATAACTTCAGGAATAAAATCAGTTAGATGAAATTAAAAGACTTTCTTCATTTCTTTAAAAATGCCCATAGTGCAAGGGTATATGAGAAATATCTATACTTTTTGTTCTATTTTGCCTTAATCCTAAAACTCTTCGAAAAATAATCTATAAAAACTAAATTTGAAAATGTCTAAATGCTTGTATCTATTTAAAATTTTAAAATACTTTTTTCATAGAGTGCTTAACATGTGTGTAGATGGCCACAGGTAAAATAAATAAAGAACAAATCTCGGCGTGGAGAAGTTAGGTTGCTTTGTATAGAGCCACGGCAAGGTTGCTCTACTTGGCATGAAGGGCTACGATACCAGCTTGATGGTCGCTGTAAAAAGTTACGTTTCTATACTACAGTCCCATGAAAAAATTATAAAGAGATTAGGCAGAAACCAACAGTGAAATTGTGAGAAATATTCAAACAGTAATAATAAGGTATAAAATTGATAACAGAGGAAAACTTCAGTGATACTATTAATCCTAAATAAATAATAAACGGTAACCAAAAAACAAATGCATCAACAATTTTATTAAATAATAAGTTAAGCATTCTACTTCAATAGAAGATAGGATCATAATGAATATGAAAGCAAGACCTAACTATACATTATTTACAGTGGTTACATTTGAAATCTGGAGACATAAATGAGGATGTAAGAAAGGAAAAAGATACACTATACAAACAATAAGTGGACGGCTGGAGTGGCCAAATTAATATAAGATGAGTTAGACAAAATAAAGTATTAAGAAAGACAGAAGATTTTATGATTGTATCGTAAGGAATATGGCAACAATCTTTAAGTGCACACTTAAAAACATCCTCAAAATAATCAAATGAAAAAAATACATAATTTCATAGTTACAATCATTCATTAAATAAGTACAAAGAGAGAAACAGAAAGGAAAGAAAGAAGACAAAAGAAAAAGGAAGGAGAATGATACAGAAAAGGTAGAAGGAATACATATGGAGAAAGAAAGCAAGAAAGCAAGAAAGCAGAAGAAGAAGAAGAAGAAGAAGAAGAAGAAGAAGAAGAAGAAGAAGAAGAAGAAGAAGAAGAAGAAGAAGAAGAAGAAAAGAAAGAAAGAAAGAAAGAAAGAAAAAAGAAAGGAAGAAAGGAGAGAAAGATTTAATTCTTATAAAATTCTACACACCAAAACCCCAACAATGCATATTCGTTTGATTACACATATGAGATTAACCAGGACAGGCCATATTTCAGAGGAATTATATAAAAATCTAGGAAAATAAAAATATAAACAAACATAAAACAAAAAGAAGAAAAGAAATAATAAAGATAACAGTAGAAGTTCGTGAAATAAGAAAATACAAATGCTTTCAATCACAGAGCCAAAAGCTGTTTCTTTGAAAAGATTTTTTTAAAACTGTGAATTCTTAGCTAAGCAAATCAATATGGCAGTGTGAATCATCAGCCTTAGGAGTGAAGATCCTGCAGCTGTTAAAAGGATAATAAAATGCTGTGGATTTCGTGCTAATGATTTTGGCACTTTAGATGACATTTGTTACAAACATATCTACAGACTCAAAGTATGTACACGTGTGTGTGTGTGTGTGTGTGTGTGTGTGTGTGTGTGTGTGTTTACGCCATGTTGTGACATAGTAAGAGATGCATCTTTGGTCTCTTTCCCTCATCCCTACACCAGAGGTCTAAGGCTGGAAGGAGCAGCTCTGAACTGTACCTGAGTTTATGCTAATGAGTCACCCCAGAGGATGTGTCCTGGTCACTACCTGGTCACCATGTGCATCCATTTTCCTACAAATGATTCCAGTGTATCTTTCTTTATGGCACAGTAGTGCCCCACCGTGTGTAAATACCACACTTTCTTTATCCAGTCGTCTGCTGATGGACATACAGCGGCTTCCAAGGGTTAGCTATTATAGACGGTGCTACTATAAACACAGATGCCCCTGTGTCCCTGTAATATGACTTCAATTCTTTTGGGAAGTAATTTAGAAGGGAAATGTGTGGGGATATTGGCTAGAGCTCTCTTCCAGGTGGATATGCAGAGACAAGGGAGTTAAGGAGTGACAGGCCCCAGACCTCCTGGAGTGCACAGTTGGAGACTGAAGTACAGGCTGCAGGGACACAGGTCCAAGTAGGATCAAAGCCCATGGCCTTCAGAAGGAATGCTCTGACCACACCGCACTTTATCACTCAGACTGGCCCCAAGGTCAGTCGTGGCACACACCACCCTGTCCCTCCTTCCCTGGTCCCCTACATGAATTCCGGCACTGTTGTCCTTTTGTCCTTTATCCTTGCTCCCTGGTTCTATCGCTAAGAAGCTGCAGAGCTTCAGTTCAGGGCTCGCTCTGAGGGGTCTCAGTGAAGCGCAATCCTTCTCGGAGTTTGAATCAGTCACTGACTTCAAGTAATCTCCCATCGTTTACACTGCGCCACCATCATGAACCACAACCGGAATGGACGAATCAAATGGAATTTCTAGTTTCTGGTTTTTGAGGACTCTCCCTGCCAACTTCCTCAGTGGCTGTACTAGTTTACATTCCCACCAGCAGTGCAGAAAGCTTCCTCTGCCCCACAGCCTCACCAACATGTGATGTTTGATTTCTTGATGGCAGCCGTTCTTTCTGGAGTGAGGTGGAAGTCAGCATTGTTACAACAAGGAACCCAGGAACATCCCTCTCCCCATCCCCTATCGTCCCCCCAACTCTCTTCTCACTTCTTTTAGTCATGTGAGGTCATGAGATGGTTACCTACAAACCAGGAAGCAGCTTCACTACACCCTAATTCTGCAGCCACCCTAAACTTCAGCTTCCAGAGCCGTGTGACCCTCCACATCTGCCATGTAAACCACCAAGTCCACGGCCTCCTGCGGACAGCAGAGCAAACTCCCTAGGATAAGGGTGAACTGAGCTATGGAAGTGATGCCCCAGCAAACCAGATGGAGCACCGCTCCTGTTCATCTAGGAACACAACCCCACGTAATATGTACATGTATATGTAAGGAATTGTTTGGTTTGGTCCAGTTTGGTTTGGTTTGGTTTGGTCTGCTTTGGTTTGGTTTGGTTTATAGCTCTTTCAGACCTGTAAATTTCAAATACATCTTTCAGGAGCAACTTGCTTGAGTAATTTATGGATAACTCCAGAAAGAATTCTCTTATAAACAGGACATGGTAGCACATGCTTGCAATCTCAGCGATGTGGGAGGCTGGGGCACAAGGATTGCAAATTTAACCTCAGCCTAGGCAACTTAGCAACTTAGTGAGACACTGTGTCATAATAAAACATTTTTAAAAGGGCTGGTGATGTAGCTCAGTTCAAAGGCCCTGGGGTCAATCTTCACTATTAAAAAAAATCTTCTGTAATACTTCTGCTTTTGAAGAGTAATCCAACTCAAGGTAATTAAGTACTACTAAGCAAGTCATTGGTTACTCTACTAATAGAATAAAAATGCTTTTCTTAAAATTATATTCTACCTAGTAAATCTTATTCATAAATACAAATTTCTTTTATAAACTGAACCATCTACAAGTACAGATATCATCAATGGTGAGCTGGTACTAAAAACAAAACTCTACGAAGGTCATCTGGATTGCCTTGTCCATGTCGAAGGCAAGGGGATGACTTCAGTGTGGCCAGCAACACACAGATAGAAACCATACCCAAGACCCAAGCCACACATCTAGTCCCAGGGGATGGGAGAAGATACAAGCACTAAACGCGTATACCAGACTTCTTAAAGGACAGAGTTTTGTCCTAGACTGGGTAAAGAGAAAAAGGAGAAGCATTTTTCCCCTAATGTAATGGTGTGGCTAGCGGGAATTCCCCAAGAGCCACCCTATGACTCTGACATGAAAACTCACCGCTCAGGGGATTTCTGCTTCTGCAAACCCGGCCAAGGGTAGGCATTTTCTTGGGGGCAAATTCACTGCCCTGAAGATGCTAAAGAATTGAACATTTTTTTAAAAAAGAAAGAATTGAAAGTGAAGACACTAACAAGCAAAACTGGTGCTACTGACACCGTCAGGAAGACACGTCAAGATTCTCCCACTCACGGTTCCTCCAGTAGATCATTTGAAGTGGATTTGGGAGAGTTGATCTGTGCCTGTCCCATTCCACCTAGACGTTTCGGGACACCAGAAGCCTCACACAGCATGAAGACTCCGGCTGCCCCCTTGCCTGGACTGTACCTGCAGTGCGGCCCCTCACCCAACCTCAGCGGTTCCCTTCTCGCATCTCCCTGCAACCTGTTGGTTTCACCCTGGGTGCATAAGGAAACACGGCACCCAATTACCTGGCTCATGTGGTCAGACATTGTCATCTGCAAATGTCTTGCAATGAGATCCGAGTCAGCCAGCTGGGATCTCGTGACCTCTCCTGAGATGCAACTCTCCATCCAACCTTGCAAAACTAGAGCGACTGTGTGAGTGCTGTTTCTCTTCAGACTGTCCTCCTCTCTGGAAAATGCAGTCCATTCCCCATGGGCTCAATACAGAATTTTGTGACCATCAGTGTGACTCCCAGGAAGTCTCTGAAGGAGCATCTGAAGCTAGGTTAACACACCTCACACTGGTGCTCACTGGGCAAGACGTCCGCATTCAACATGTACTTTACCAAAAGAAGGTCCATCAGGGTGGGAACGATGAGGAACACAGGGCCCTGAGCAGGTTTTGAACTTTTCCCTTTAATGAGAATCTGTTTTTCCAAAAACCCTACTCCCTTAAATTAGTTGGGTCATTGTTCCTTGGGAGCTTTATTTCTCTGTGGGGAGAATTTCCAACACTCAGCATTGCTTCTTTTCATCCCTAATTGTGACGCCTCTTGCTAATTGAAATCTAGGTCTTGTGGTTTCCAGAACACTAATTTGTGATGGTAAAACCTTTACCCATCATAAATTATTTCATTGTTCAACAAGGATGTAAAATAATTAATTGGCTCTTTGGCAGATAAGTTCAGCATTTGCAGGATCTGTTTTATAAGAAATTTTATTGATGAAAATGTGTCTAAAGCTTTAGCAATGCACTTGGCTTTAGCATTTGGCAGCAAGGAGACAAAACTCTCAAAGCCAAAAGCCTCCCAGGGGCATGAGGCAAAGTACAGCTTTGCATCTATGTTTCTGCTGTAGGTCATTAGGGGCTCCTTTCACAGACAATTGGCAAAAGGTTTCAGTGGCTGTTTTATGATCCATTTTGATTTTGTGTATGAGCAAATCTCGCATTTCGGCCGTGAGACATACCCACGTTTCAACCACATTGCCCTTAAATGATTTTTCAAGAAGTTGCATTAACTCTTAAAATTGACAAGAATAAATAGAGGCACCACAAACTTTTAAAGTTGCAGTCACAGGCACCATATGCTACCTTGCTTGTTAGACCGTCGGGAGGGGGGGTATTGACAGTCCATTTTTTCCTTTTTGACAGAAAAAAAATAAAAGCCCAAGTTCATTATTGCCCAAAAGACCTGTCTGTCACTAAAACTATGAACTTCAGGAAATTAAACTGGGTCCATCTGCACCGGGAGAGCCCACCCGACCCAGCGAGTCACTGGGAAGGGACGTCCCTGTCACCAATGGCCAGGAGCTGGGTGCTCTTAGCATTGCAGCTGGCTTGGGGACTGACACTGCTGTCTCCGGGGCAAGCGCCTGTCCGGTGTGCAGCTCGGGCTAACGGGGACCCCACCAGAGGCTCGGCGATTGGGCGTACAGGCTCCCTCAGCTCCACCACGCTTCCGGCTGAACACCGGGGCAAAGAAAGTGTGGAAAAGCCTTCCTTGGATGAGTGTGAGCCTTTTGCTGTGACAGTATGATAATAAATGCTCCCAAGATAAAATGCCAATTTCCACTCTCACACGTGCTCTCCAAAATTAGCCTGAGCAGTGGGGAGATGCTGCTGGGAAAGAAAGGAATCTGGTTTCCTTTTCCCTGGGCTGTGGTTCACACCCAAGGAACCACTGAGTCAAGTGGCATTGCAGACAGAGTGCGGGCCTGTCTCTCTCGGGGCTCAGTCCTGTCTCCACACGACCTCTACCTTTGGGGACATCATGATGTTGCATTGGGGTGTTATCCTGAGACCCAAATTGGTTATAAGATCTCAGGACAGAAGTAATTCATTTAGAAGTTTTGAAAAATAGTAATTATTTGTTTTTAACAATCTTAGGAAAATGAAAGGCAATCAGGGAAAGGATTGTGATTTTTGATTCTTCTTAAAAATTTTATTTGTAGTAGTGCAGACTTGCAGTACGTGAGAGTTAAATCCCCTGTGAGGAGTCTCCTTCCTTCCTCCCCTCCCCTCCCCTCCCTACCCTCCCTCTATCTCTTAAGCCCCCTCCCATTTGCAAAATATCTGCAGCATCTGCTCCTCCTTGGGGCACCATTGGCAGCGGAGCATCAGTACCCTCCTCACAGGTCACACTCGGGAGAAGCTGCTGGTCTCACTGCCTCAGGTACTGTAGAACATGCCATTGCTCGTGTGCTTTGTGCTGTCCTATCAGGGACTGTAGAAGCTTAAGAGAATTCTTCCCAAGGGATGAGGCTTGCAGGTCACTGGGGCCCAGAGTGAGTGGTGGTGGGGCTGGGGAGTCCACCAGGGCCCTCATGCCTCCCAGCCCCAGGCAGTGACCTCCCCGTGTGCGGGACTAAGTCTAAACAGTGTGCGGATGAGGGGGGAAATCAGTTGTTTTTCATGCAGAATGAAATACCTTCTTCATACAAAGACAAACTTTTTTGGGGGGAAGGTTGGGGTCCCCCCAAAATGTTTGTCTTTGCAAAAGAAAGAAAGGAAAAAGGGAAGAAAGAAAGAAAGAAAGAGAAAGAGAGAGAGAGAGAAAGAAAGAAAGAAAGAAAGAAAGAAAGAAAGAAAGAAAGAAAGAAAGAAAGAAAGAAGTATTTGTCCACTAAGGAAAACAGTTTGAAATGTGCTCGCTCTAAGTCACACCTGCTGGAGGAGGAAAGGTACTCCCTTACAGCTGCTCTTTAGAATGCATCCTGGTTTCCAGAAAAAGGGGAGATAGGGAGGCAAAACAACACCAGTGCCTCAAGAAATCATTGCTCTGACTTCCCTATGAGAAAACTAATATAAATTCTACTAACCCCTTCTGAGCATCTAAGGTACAGAAAGAGAATCCTAACTACCATAACTCCAACTTCTGGGTTTTGGCTAAATTTAAAAAAAAAATCTCACTCATTAGTGGGAAGGCAAACTTGAAAAATGAGCTAATATTATTTTGAAAAGAAATATTATTTATGACTTCCAAGTTCTTTCAAATATAATGACTTCAAAGTATTACTTAATCCAGTTCTTTTATGAATGTATTATTTTAAAAAATTCATGGGAGTAAAGTGAAATCATGCGTACAGAGAGGAATGCTGCCGCAGCGGATTGATGGATTGTAATTTAATTACTTCATGTGTTGTTGTTTATTTGTTCATTGGCGAATGGACAATTCTCTACCAAAATTCTCTACCACAGCAGACATTAACATTCCAAAGTGGGTGTTTGCTGGATTATTATCTCTTCCTCGTGCATGTGAAACTGTGCTTCATAATTTTAAATTAAGTTAAACTTGAGAGTTATGGTCCTCAGGAGAGGACAGCTTGGTGTTCTTAAACTCTAGGATTTTATCCTCCAGGGAGAACTTGATGGACTTTTGACGTTTTGCAGAGGCAGAGCCCATGTTGCCATCAGCGCCTTCACACACACGCGCGCACACGCACACACACACACACACACACACACCCTGGCAAAGTGAAGAGGCTGCAGTCCTGCTGATGTGCGGGGCCCTGCCCTACACTGCCTTTCCTAAGAGGTGATGATGCAGCAGAGTGGGGAATGGGTGGAGCTTTCGAGAATTACACAACTTATAGCCTCATTTGCACCCTCGCTGGACCTCAGATGGCAATGGGCCTGTGGGTTTGGACATGAGAGGTCTCTGGATCTTCCAGCCCAGCCTGAAGCCAGCCCTGCCCTGAACCCTGGACCTGGCACATGTGGGGACGCTCACAGCACAGAGCATCGTGTAGCAGGGGGACCCACAGTCAGCTCAT
This sequence comes from Dolichotis patagonum, assembly GCA_004027295.1. Lineage (NCBI taxonomy): Eukaryota > Metazoa > Chordata > Mammalia > Rodentia > Caviidae > Dolichotis > Dolichotis patagonum. The sequence continues at coordinate 6,486 of PVJX010040315.1, read as the reverse complement.
AACGCATGGGTGACCTGGACATTCTGACCAAGGATTCTGACACAATCCAAGGGAAACAGAGAAAACCAGAAATAAAGAAGGCTGTTGTTAGACACCCAGCACTTTGGCAAGTCTCAGGCATCTTGAAAGATTTGTTTTAATTTTTTTTAAATCAATATTTCAACACCTTGACTATTAGGTGTCATTTTGTACCTGTTGCACCTATAATGTACTTTAGTGTGTTTGCAAATAGTTATTTTCTTCCACAATAATCTGGTTGCTAAGACAACCTTTTCCCGCTCTCCCCCTCACCTTCCCAATTTGGGTTTTGCCAGTTTTTCCACTAATGTCATTTGTTTTCGGTGCCAGGACCCAGTGTGTGAGCCAGGGTTTCGTGTCACCCTCATGCCTTCCACCTTCCTCCAATCTGTGCCTCTCCCTTCGAACCTCCTGGCCTTTTATCACCTTGACACTTTGGACAGGAGCTGGTCAGTTCTACAGATTGCCCCTCCATTGCTTTGTGTCTGAGACTGGGACCATGCATTGTTGACCAGCATCCCACACGGGTGATTTTGTGTGCTTCTCAACATCCATGCATCTTATGACTGTTGCTCTGGCTGGCATCTGGAATGTCAACCCAGACCCAAGTGTTAAATGACATTGTCCTTAGTGTGGCACTGTTAGGTGACAGGGGATCCTTTAGGCAGTGTGATGCAGTGGGAGGCTTTAGACAATTCAAGGGAATAGTACAACCCCAGGCTCCCATTGTCTTTCATTTCTCAGGCTTTGGGTTTGGTTCCAGCAGGCCACTGTAGTGTGCTCCCTTACCATGGAGAAAAGCAACAGCACCAATCTGATAGGAACTGAAAGCTCCAAAACTGTGAAGTAAGACGACCTCAGCAGCCTCGCAAGTTAATCGTCTCAGTTACTCGCAGTGACAGAGAGCCGACCAACATCTTGGTTATGTGAACCTGTATGATTTGGTTGATGTCTGTCAGGTTTCTAAACTATAGAGTCATTTTTACCTGTATAACTAATACATATCCTCAGGGAAGGTATTTTAAGGTTGAACAAATTCTTCCAAACATTTACGGGTTCATTTTAGTGTCCATTCATTAATGGTTCTTGCTTACAATTATTGGTGTTTACCCATGTCTCTTTCACCTTTCCTTTGACATTTATCAATTGGAATTCTGCAAGGAGTAGCTATGCCTTTCTACCCATGCATTTATTTATTCCATTAATTTGTATCAGTATGGATTTGTATTTAGCATTGGGGTATAACTCATGACTCATTGTTTATGTTATGGCTCATCAATGGGAGCCTTGGCTACTCAGATCTTTCTAGATTAACCCCTGTGACCTTTCAAATAGGATCCCAGCCTCTCTGGGGCACTTCCTTAAATCCAGGCTCTAGGATGTGTTTCAGGATCATTTTACATTCTCCTGTCCTATTTTTCCGATCCTATCCATTATTTTTCCAAGGAGCCTTGGCTGCTTTTATTGGAGAATGGAATTTAGAAACTAAGAACAGAACACAGACAATTCTCTTTAAATAGAAAGTTCAGAAAGTTAGCCTTCAGTCTCTAAATATTACCATTTGCACATTTACCATTTTGTAAAATGCCTCTTTCCTTCTACCGCAATTATACTGTCCATTCACTCAATCAAAGAAAGCTAATTGAATCTCTTCCATGTCCCCACCTCTGCGGTGGGTACTAGCTAATAAAATAGGAAAGACAGACCCAATCCTTGTCCTCATGAGGTGGGGAGGGGAGGGTTGTGTCACCTTGATTGCTTTGGGAGCTGCCTGTCGGATTAGCAAAACTCACTCTTGGGTGTGTCCAGGTGGGTGAGAGAGGCATGGCCCTGGGTCTCTAATGTGGCCCCTCTGGCCTGCTTCCCCTACCACCATGGGCCTGGCAGCTTTGCCCCACCACACCTTTCCATCATGATGCTTCTGTCTTGGAGTCAGCCAGCCATGGACTGGGTTTCCTGAAGCCATGAACCAAAAAGCCTTTCTTCCTTTAAATTTCTGATGGGAGGCAAAATGTGAGGCATTATACTCCCAGAGCACAATGATCAAAAGCCCACTAATACATGAGGCTTAGAGGCTGCTGGAAAGGCCAGACTTTGGACAACAAATGACCGTGTACTGTGGCAAGAATATAATTTAGGCTTGGATGGAGTGGGGGGAGGAGGAGGGTAAGAAATACTTTTAGTAATAAATCCCACCAAAGTCAAAATCTGAAGTACAACTAAAGGTTTGTCTCAAAAAGAGAAGAGTGAGATACAAAGCACAGAAAGAGAAAAACTCCAAGCATAAATCAATTTTTTAAAAACCTCTGTAAAACAGAACATATCTCTATCTAGGACTCAAAAGAAGTCAGCAAATTGGGAGAATCTGGTGCTGGCAATGGAGTGTACAGAAAAGCAGGAGCCAGGTCAGGATGGTCTTTGCTAGGTATTCACAGGACTCTGTACTCTCCCCAAGCCCCACAGGAAGCCACAGAGACCCTGTTAAGCAGAAAAGTGGCATGATCAGACTCATGTTGCAGACAGATCTCTCGGGCTAACCTGCAAAGCATGGGCTCAGGGGAGGAACAGCCAGCAAGTGTTTTAGCAATTAGGTGACATGACGTAACAGAATGGAGAGCAGTGGACAGACTCTAGTGATATTTAGGAGGTGACATCAGCAGAACGAGATGATTTATGGAATGGGAGACCTGAGAAGAAGCAGGGTTCCCGGGAGCAAACAGGCGAGTTGTGTTCTGAATGTGCTTCATTTGTTGTTGTCTGGTTGCTGTCCAGTGCTTGAATTCAGGTGATGGATTTTCTGCAGGAATGTGCCTCACGTGATCTGTGTTCTTCATCAAGAGGCCCCTGGGTTCATTGGTCCCACTTTTAGGAATAACTTTAATCACTTAGTTAAATTGGCATTTGCCAAATTTTCTGCTCTAAGTATACATTTTATGATTTCTTCATTAACAAACAACTATGGGAAGATGCTCTGAGACTCAGTATCTAATTTCCCAACTGTTATGACTTGTGTCTAGATGTCCCCCTAAAGTTGCATGTAGTCATAGGTGGGAATTCTTCAGAGGAAGCTGGATCTGAGTGTTTGAAGACTAAGGGTGCAAATGCTACCTGACAAATAGCCTGGATAAAATAAATATAAGATATAAAAGACCATAGGACCATTCCTTACTTGCTTTACTACCTTCTGCCTACCATAAGCTCTTTCTCCTCAGCCAAGCCCCTCTGCCATGTGCCATCCTGCCTTGGAGCCAGCCAGTTATGGCCTGAAACCTCTACAAACTGTGAGCTAAATAAACCGTTCCTCTTTTAACTTTGGGTATTGGGAATTTTGTAACAACAATAAGCCAAAATAAACAAAAATAATCTTAGCCAACAAACTTTCAATAGCTTTGTTTTCCATAGTTTCCACTGATGATTTGTGTAGATATCAGTCTTTTATGACAGTGGGAATATGGTGGCTTTTGCTCCTGTTTATTAGTTTTTAATCTGACAGTAAGCAGAATATAAACAAATGGACAGCAAAAGATTTTTTTCATTTTATTTAATTTTTTATATTTTTCAGTATAATTGGCATATACTCTTAATTATTTACTTAATGTATTTTTGTAATTTTCTTACAGCGATTACCCTCAGTAATCATTCTGATGCTCAAATTTTCCCTGATTTAACTGAAGAAGGACCCAGCTTTGGCGTCCTCCCCACATGAACAACTTTCTAAGAGCCATTGTCTACCTGCCCTGTTCTGGGCCTAGCGTCAGCTGTTTCTCCCCTCGGCCCTGCTTCCTTTTAGAAAGGAACCATATTTAGAAACCCAGATGGGTGCTTATTTCTGCTTAGTCATTTCAGACAGTGAGATGACCAGTCTCTTTGAAAAATTATTTCTGGGAACCCATTAAGGCCTAGAGAGAATGTGCATATTCCAGAGAGAATTTACATTGGCATATGTCAAGAGTCTGGAGAAAGTTCCACTCAACAGTCTTTCACTGGATTCATGATATTAGTATTTTAGGGCCACCAAGGTAATAGCATTCTGGGACTGTTCTCTAAGCACTCTTTCCCTAGTCTACTAAATCACTTGTCTTGCTTATCGTGACACCCAGCTGTCAGGCTTCTCTAATTACCCGCTGATTGATTATTTTCTGCAATGCTCTGTGGGGTGGGGCACTAAATGCCTTATGTCTTTTCTTTAAATCCAGGCAGGGAAAGCTAAGGTTGGTTTTCCCCCCTGATTCTTTCTAGGGAACCAATTGGCTGACCGATGATTTTGGTTATTGTTCACTATTATTTCAAGAGTGTCCATAGACTTGAACTCCCAGGTTCTGTGTTCTAGTTAAAGTCCATCTCCTTGGAATAGCCGTTGGTACAGTCTCTGCAAACTGTCTTCCCTCTGAGCAGAATTTCTGAGTACCCTGTAGGGCACTCGGTAGCACAGCAGCCTCTGGTCTTGCTGGCCCACCTGTCCTGCCGTGGCTCCTGGCCCCATAAGTGAGCTGCCGTCAGGGCAGTTGTGGCCCCAGGGTTTTGTATTGCCATACCTGGGGTAGAGTGTCTGCTCTCTCAGGAGCGGCCCAGCGGAGGGAGGCAGTCATGAGCCTCTCAGTGGGCTCACTGTGAATTCAACCTTTCCTTCTTCATTTTAATTTTGAACCATTTCTTTATTTAAATCTTTTTTAGAGGCCAGGATGATAGCTCCTCCTTGGCAAGTGTGAGGTCCTGAGTCTGTACCCCCCCAAAAAAACCCTTTTAATCAGTGTTACTGGTACAGATTAAAGGGTTTAATTTTAGCAGATTGATACATATGACATTCTTTAATCATGCCCTTCCCCCTTTTGCCAACACTCCCGTCTAGTCTCACACTGTTGGGAGGAGGGTCAGTGTGAAGAGTTTGCTCATATCCATTCCTGCTGTAACCACCCTTACACCCTTACCCTCATTCTCTTCCTCTTTTGCTAGACTAGGAAGGACAGAGGAATACTAGCCCCTCTCCATAAGGTGCCAGGCGCTGGGGGCTCTGCCGGGGCCCAGTTCTCCACACCCAGCTCCTGCATTTCAATTACGAGAACCAGGAGTCTACAGAGAGGTGGAGGTTGCCTGGGGTGAGTTCCAGTGACTTGGGGAGAGCTGGAGACCTACATTCCGGCTTTTGAGTTCCTGCGGAGCTACCTGGACGCTGGACTGGGTCCAGTGGATTGCTGGGCCTTAGTCAGCCACGCACAGTGGCCTTGTTTCAATCCAGGAGGCAGGTGGTCCAGGATTGCACCACAATCCCCTGTGGTGCAAGGGAGTCATTGTCTTCTTGGTGACACCTGTCCGGCACTTCCAGGGGGGTGGGGCTGAGGTGGGTCAGTGTAGGTTCAGGGGACACAGACCCTCCCTGCACTGCTGGGAGCTTAGCAGATGTTCTTGAACACATACTTCTTTGTCTGGTGTATGTTATTAGGAGAATTTCCAGAAGCTTTAAGCGGCTGGGGTTTTAATATACACTACTCACCAGGGCTGCAAGTTTCTCTGGGATTGTGTCCATCGTGGACCACCTCTTGCTGCCCTTCCAGGGCTGGAACTCTCATCTACCTTTTCAGTTTTTGTGGTTTGACACAGGAAAGCGGTCCATTTTTATGGAGCCAGAGATATGCACCTTCTCTCTTGCTTTATTGCTTTTATGGTTAGAAATCCAACCATATTCAGAAGTTGATATATTTTTATCTCTTTTTGTGTTTTCCTGATCAGACACTTACTTTTTTGAAGTACCCAGAATTTACTTTGATATAGAATATATGATTGCTATCTAAATTAATGTTTCTCCAAATACTGAATAGTCTAATATAATTTATTGAATAATCTTATTAGTCTTCCATTTCCTTCATTACTCTTTATCATTTATTAAGTTATTGTATATGCTAAGGTATGTTCGTCTGTCTCTACTTTTATATACATCACACTTTTATTTATTTCACTTTTACAATATACTTGTGATACAAGATGATGTAAATATTGTATACAATATTGTGAACTTTAAATTTATTTAGCTATTTTCATTATTCTTTCAGGTGAACTTCAGGATTATTTTGCTTATTCTTAAGATTCCAACATAATTTGTATACCAGAATGATATACTATCTTATATATCGGAATGATGCCTTAATAAATTTATTTGGAAAATCCAACACTTTTTTATTTTAAAGACAATAAAATTCAACAAAATAAAACAGAATAAAGTCAATCAAAGCAAAGCAGTGGGAGGTGGAAGTTGCCTGAGGTGAGTTCCAGTGACCTGGGGAGAGCTGGAGACCTACATTCTGGCTTTTGAGTTCCTGGGGAGCTTCTGGGATGCTGGACTGTGTCCAGCAGATTGCGGGGCCTTAGTCAGCCACATTCAGCAGCCTTGTTTCAGTCCAGGAGGCAGAAACCTTGCTCAGGGATTCTGGGCTCAATTGGGCTAGCCTGGGGACGGCTTGCAACCAGCACTGC
>PVJX010040314.1:0-15262 GCA_004027295.1 Dolichotis patagonum | reverse complement strand
AAGAAGTAAACTGCAAGGTAGAATATTAGTGCTCTTTCATGATAGTTCATTCATCAAATACTTACTGAATATTTTGCTGCATTCAAGGCAGTGTGCTAGACATTGAGGAGATTACAAAGTTTGCCCCTGAGAAATTTGTTCATTGTCTATTTATTGAATACTTCTTACAGCCACGTAAAATGCTGCAGTAGCCTGATGTGGTGGTACACACCTGTATTTCCAGTACTCTGGGAGGCTGAGGCTGAAAGATCACCAGTTTGAGCCCAGCCCACACGATTTAGCTATTTATTTGTTTAATCTTTTTGAGACAGGGTCCCCCTATGCAGTTTAGGCTGGTTTTAAGTTCATTTTATAGCCTAGGCTGGTCTCCTCCGGCCTTAGCCTCCTAAGCGCTGGGATTACAGGCGTGTGCCACCATGCCCGGCCCAGCAGTCTAATTACTAGTAGGACCGTCGATCAAAATAATAAATAAATCCAGGCATAGTGGTGCATGCCTGTAATCCCAGCATTCAAGATTTGACGTAAGAAGAGTTCCAGGCCAGCCTGGCTACATAAATGAGTTCAAAACTAGGCTGAACTATAGTGAGACCCTATCTCAAAATAATATAATAATAATAATAATAATAATAATAATAATAGGCTGGGAGCTCTTAAGAGAAGCGGAGCTCAGTTCAGAGGCCTTGGGTTTACACACAGCACTGCAAAATAAATAAAGAATAAATTTTTAAACAAGAAAACTGCAGTAATCAATCAAAAATCTCTACCCTTACGGAGTTTGCATCTCAAGCAATAAACATGTAAAGAAAGAAAATACAGACGTGTCAAATGGTGATAAGTGCTATAGAAAAATTGAAGCAAGGATGTAGGTTAAAGTGCCTGGGAGTCAGAGGGAGTATAGTATAGTACAGTTTTGTATCTGCCAGCAGAGAAGGCCTTATCTGGAGAGGTATTTGAGCAAAGCCCCAAGGAGATAAAGAGCCATGTAGATATCTGGAACAAGTAGAAGGACTGTAATGTGCAAAGACCCTAAGGCAGGAAGTCTGATTTGATTGAGGACTAGATGCAGACTCGTGAAGATTAGGAAAGTAAGGTTCAAGAGATAAGAGTGATTGCTAAGAAGGCGTGGATTGTGCAAGACCTTGTAGGCTATTTTAGGAATTTTGCTTTTACTGAGTAAGGGTTTTTAGCAAAGAATGAACATGACCTGACTTCCCTTTTAAAAGAATCACCCCAGCTACTGAGAATAGATGGAGGAGGCAAAATAGGAAGCAGAGGGACCAATTAGGAGCTGGCTTCCTAGTAGAGGAGATGATCATTTTAAGGGCACAATTCCAGTCCCAGGAGAAGCCTATATTTGGGTAAATGAGAAACTACTGTAACAAAGAGATCCTTGCTGGGCGTAGTGTACACACTTATAATCCCAGCACTCAAGAGGCTTTGGCAGGAGAATCACCAGGAGTTTTAGGCCAGCCTGGGCTACATAGTGAGTTCAAAGCCAGCCTGGACTACATAAAGACAACCTCTCAAAAAAAAATCAAGACCCTAAATACAGAAGCTCAAGTAAGGAAAATTATTCCTTTCTTGTATAGCAGACTGGCTACGCTAGTTCAAGGTGTTAATTATAATTTGATTTTATTAGTACATGTTTGCAATTCATGCAATTTACATTCGTCTTGGGGAGTAGTTACATGTACATATTATAATTTGGTTTGTTTCCTAATCTCCTTCGCTTTCCCTCTCCCTTCCTCCTCTGTTTCCCCATCACCTTTTTCATACTTGTTGGTATTATTTGTCTTAGCTCATGTTATGGCATATAATATTTACATTGGTTGGAGATATTAGGATCCTGTACATGACACATCTTCCTCTCATTTACTCTTCCCCTCCCCCTCCTCCCTCTCCTTGTTACCTTGGTGCACTTCCCTGTTGGATGCTATGCTATCTTTCCCCTTTCTAGCTATCCTTTATCATTTTCTTTGTTGTACTTTACCTCATTCAAATAAGCAATACTATATGATATTTAAGCTTGTGTGTTTGATTTATTTCACTCAGTATTGTATTTTCCAGGTGCATCCATTTTCCTACAAATGCCTCAAATCAGTCATTCTGTATAGCGGAGTAGTATTCACTTTTTTTTTTTTTTTTAGTTTCCCTATGTAGCTCAGTCTGGCTTCAAACTCACAGTGATCTTTCTGACTCAACCTCCTGAGTTCTGGGATTATAGGAGTAGGTCAACATGCCTTGCATTCCTTCAAAAATTTTATGAACCCTGTATATCCACACACCAAATAAATGATCCTAGAACTGTGAATCATTAGATTAAAATGAAACATCCCCGAGAACCCAAACTAGGTAATCTGATCATCTTACTCCTGAAGGTAAATATGGGTGATACTAATGCTGCTATGTTTGTACTCCATTTCTCTCTGGAAAGGTAAACAAAGTCAGTATATGTGCTTGGGAATTACTCTTTGGGGGACTACTGGCTCATTATAGGTAATTCAGACGCTTTTCATCCTTTTTTTTTGGAGGGGGGGAGTCTCACTATGTAGCCAAGTCTGACCTCATACCGCCTGCCTCAGCCTCCCAAGTGCTGGCATTACAGGCACGCACTACCACACCTGGTTGGGTTGGCTTTAAGTAAAGGAGATTTTTAAAAATTTCATTTGAGTGGGCCTCATTCAATCAGTTGAAATGTCTGACAAACAAATAAAATTTTCCTGAGGAAAAAAATTCTGCCTGTGGATTGCTGCTTCCCATTTGGCCTTTCCTGATGGCCCACCTCACAGGTTTCAGGCTAATTTAGCCAGTCCTTGCAATGGGGTAAGCCAGTCCTTACAATAAATCCTTTAATATACATCTGCTACTGGTTCTTTCTCTGGTTGATTGTGGAGGAGTTTGACTGCCGGTTTGAAGGTATTGAAGATAAGGGCTGGAGTCCTGCTAAGGGGAGATCTGATCCTTGACCTAAAGGGAAAGGTAGGGAATTGAACACACATTATTTTGTTCTAGAAAATGCTGAGGGGTGCCCTCTTGCCTGTATTTCATATTTCCAACTAATTCCAAAGCTCAGGGCTACTGAGAGAATTTTGTAAACACACTCCTTATTGGTAAGGCTCTCTTGCCCCTGCCCCAGGGAGGTTTTCTGTTTGTCTGATGATACTTTCCTCTAAGAATCTAGGCATTGTGAGTCTAACTTTATCCATTTGTTCAATTAGGCATTTTTTGGGCAGCTATGGGCATAGTATAATACTCAGTCTCTGGACCACAGAGATGAATTCAACAGAACCTCTCTCAAGAAGACATCATGGTAAGTGACATAAACCAGACACAGAAAGATAAATGTTGCCAGGTGTGGTGGTGCACACCTATAATCTCAGAACCTGGGAGGCTGAGGCAGGAGGATTGCTGTGAGTTCCAGCCATGCTGAGCTCCATAGTGAGTTCAAAGTCAGCCTGCACTACATAGTGAGACCTTGTCTCAAAAAAAGAAAGAAAGAGTAAAGAGATGAAAAAGAAAAAATGAAAGAAAGATGAGTGTCATATGTTTTCTCTCCTATGTGGAAAACTGAAAAAGGAAAGACCTGAAAGCAGAAGAGGGATTTTCAGGGAAGAGGAAGGGAAAGGAGGAAGTGGTGTGGAGCAAGATAGGGCAGAAAGAAAGGTGAGCGTGGCCAGTGGGTCAAGGTACAATACATGCTACAGTGAAATCCATTAATTTGTGCAATCAATATTTTTTTTTTGTCTTTTTGAGACAAGGTCTCTCTATGCAGTTCGGGCTGGCCTTGAGCTCACTTTGTAGCCTAGGCTGGTCTTGAACTCGCAACGATCCTCCTGCCTCAGCCTCCCGGGTGCTGGGATTATAGGTGTGAGCCACCACGCCCGGCTTGTGCAATCAATATTAATAATTATAATGGGTTAAAAAGTAGAATGAAAAATGCAACACTTTTCAAGCAGAATTGTGGATGAAGAGGGAAAGAAGGCCCCTTCACTTTTCTCTGCAGGCCTAGAAGGTGGTATTTATAGCCAACCCTTCCCTTCTGGTCCATTCTTCTAGAGGGGCTGCGCTCTGGTTGCCTCTGAGCGGCTCCCCTTCTGGACCTACCATTTTGACCCTGGTGTGTTGGGCATCTTCCAATGTCCTTCATAACTCACTGGACTTTTTAGTCAAGTTCTACAGTTATTCCTGTGTTTGAGACAGAGTCTCACCGTAGCCAAGGCTGGACTCAAACTTGCAATTCTCCTGCCTCAGCTGCCAGAGTGCTGGGATCACAGGCATGCACCACTGTGGCAAGCTAGGATCTTTTTCTCTTTTCTACTTTCTCCCTGTGTCTGATCTGTCTCTGCCTCTCCACCCACTTTTTGTGACAGTGGAAATTAAAGTTAGGGCCTATGCAGTGAGCTACATTCCCAAGGCTTTTAAGCTTTAAAATTTTTGTTTTGTTTTGTTTTAAGTTGCCCAGTCTGGGTTCAAATTTGTGATGTTCCTGCCTCAGCTTCCTGGAGTGTTGGGATCACAGCATGTACCCTGGCACTCAGCTTCGATTTTGTGTCTTGTGGCCAGTGTGATCTTTCTGTTTTTCTTACCCCTACCATGGCCTTCTCAGTCAAATTGGTTCAAGGCCAAGTGATAAGAAGTAGGTGTGTCATTTTTGTAAGCACACTGGAGCGCTTTCAAACGCCATCACAGCTGTAGAGACTGACTGACCTGCTGTCACCCACATTGAACCCACCAACTCTGAGGAGCTGGCCTTTCCTTTGGATCCCAGATTCCCAAGCTTACGTTTCCTGTGTCTTCAGTGGGAGTTAAAGTTCTGGGCAGAGGCTACATACCTCCCGTGGTCTGCAACATAGAGCTCAGAGTGGATTTATTTTAAATGCTTATGGATTTGCCTCGAAAATCTGGATTAACAATGAAGATAATCTTGGAGCTATTCATGGTTTTTCAAAAAGATTCAACATAGTAGTCTATTCCCAGCCTTGAAAAAAAAAAGAACAAGTGACTTAGGTATGTAAGATTTTACAAGTAAAACCATGATTTATATTTCTCTATTTTTAATATTTGTTCTTTTTTGTTATATTTCTCTATGCTAAAATGATTCCTGTCCTGGAAGATTTTCCCATAAAAGGAGTAGCTTATTCTACCTTAGGAAGACTTGGCTGAAACATTTAGATGTGTTCATTCTAGAGTTCCTGTGCATTCCCTTCTTTTGCACATAGGCATCATGGTGCAAAGTCAGTGTCACAGAGAGCTAGAATCATCCAGTGTCTTAAACAGATAGGAAGTCTCAACCTCCCTTGACCAACAGTTATCAGATGAAAGCCGCGGGATCAAGTAGGCTTTGTGGTTCATTCTGGTGTTTAACTTTTATGAACTGGGAGTTAGCCCAGTTTAAATTACTGATCTGGGAAATGTTTGGGTGATGTTAGAAGTATTTGTCTTCATTTAGAATTGCTACTGTGAAGCTGGGCATAGTGGTACACACCTGTAGTCCCAGCACTCTGAGAGGCTGAGGCAGGAGCAACAAAATTCAGCAATATAGTGAGACCTTGTGTCCAAAGAAAAAGGACTAGGGCGTGGGTGTGGTGGCACAGGCCTGTAATCCCAGAACTCAGGAGATTGGAGCTTGGGCTCCACAGTGAGTTCAATGCCGATTCCTAAACTCCATAGCAAAACCCTGTCTTAAAAAAAAATTAGGACTGGGGATATAGTGCAGTGAGAAAGCCCTGGGTTTGATCCCTAGTACTGCCAAAAGGGAGGGGGAGGGAGCTGGTGTTATGGTTTACATCTAAATGACCCCAAAAATGGACTTGGAGAAGGGGCGGTAACACTGGGGTCATGACTTGGTGTATTATTGTCCTCAGTTGCTCTTTTCTCTCTCTGCTCCCTGACCACATGGTATGAACAGCTTTCCTCTGTCTTGTCTCTTCATGATGTTGGTTCTGCTTTGAAGCAGATGACTTTGGACTGAACCCAGTGGAACATGTAAGCCAAATAAACCTCTCTTTTTTTAAAATTGTGGGTACCAGGTATTTTGTCCCAGTGATGGAAAGGTAACTAATACAGCTAGAAGTGTAATACTGTGGTAGAATGCTAGTGTAGCATGCACAGTCCCCAGCTCCATAAAAGAAAAAAATAGTATAAGTGAAAGAATAAAAAGAAAATGTATTTTTGCTTGTTTGTCTGTTTTAGCAGTCCTGGGCATTGAACCCAGAGCCTTGGCACTAAGCTATATCCCTATCCAATTTTATTTTGAGACAGAGTCTCACTAAATCACTAAGTTGTCCAAGCTGGGCTTGGACATGCTGTCCTGCTTCAGCATCCCAAGTAGGTAGGATTACAGGCATGGGTCACACACAGCACCCAGCTAGAAAAAGGCTTTTGCAGAGGAAGGAGGCATTCTGGGAATCAAGCCATGGCCTTGTGCATGCAAGGCAAGAACCCTACTGCTGAGCCATATTCCCAGCCTGAAAAGGGGTCTTTTATCGATAATTGGAAGACTGGGCCGGGGATTTAGCTCAGTGGCTTAAGCGCCTGCCTGGTAAGCATGAGGTCGTGAGTTCGATCCCCGGTACCGGAAAAAAAAAAATAATTGGAAGACTATGTTCAACTGAGAAGGGGAACAAGGGAGGGGGGAATGGAAGAAAAAGAGGGGAAAAGGGATTGAAAAAAGAGAATGGAGGGAAAGTGGAAACAAAGCTTTGGTAAATTGGGAGGGGAAAAAGTGTTGAAAGGAGGGAAGGGGAATGGGGAAGAAGAGAATCAAGATACATTATATACAGGTACAATTTCCCTATGATGAATATGATCTTATGTATGGCAAATATGTACTAATAAAAAAACCTAAAAAAATAAAAAATAAAGCTAATTGACCTTCTAGCTAGATCCACTCATTTTGTGTAGTAAGAAATTGATAACCAAGAGGGGAAGGTCCTCTCACTGGTTCTTGGAAGAGCTACTGGAACTAAAGTCTTCTGGCTACTGGTGTAAGAGTCTTGCTTGCAGCTCTGTTACAGAGCCAAACTCACATGGGCTCAGGGCTGCCGGAGCTGCAAAGCAAATCAAAGTGTTTCCCATTGTTTAGTGGGGGAAATCTGTCCAGTGTCTACTCAGCTCTTTGGATCATTTCAGATCCCTGGAGGTGTTCTACTCTGCCAGGTTAGGGAATGGGCAGAAATGTTTGTCCTTGCTCTTGATTTTCTACCAATTCCTCTGTTGTTGGCAGCCAAGGCCATATAGCATTTTTTGCCCTGTGAGTCATACTAGGAAGCAGGAATTGCATTTATTTCCAAGAAATTGCAAAGAGATTATCCATTTGAGGATAAATTGCAGATTTATCCTCAAATTTATATGAAATAAAGAAAGGCAGACGAGTCCCTTAGTTTACAAGGGGGCAAGCTGTGATATTGAGCAATTAGGATTCTGAGAAGGTAAAGAGGACAGATGTTCTCTTAGTGGCTTGGGTATTCCCCACTGTCATAACCCTCTAATTGAGAGAAGGGATTTCTGAAACCTAAATTACCAAGATCACATAGCATGCACATCAGTTCAATGACTGCATTAGCTGCAACTTGCTTTGAGTATGAGTATCATAGATATGACTTCATAGAAAGCCCTTAGGTCCTACACAAAGTACTTTATTCAGCTATATGGCTCAAAACCTAACATATGTTCATGACATCAGTTGTTGCTTGGAGAGGGGAAGTGGAGGAGGAGGTAACCTTGACAGGAGGGCAAGTCTAGGGCTTTGCCACTATGCTAGGAACTGAAAAGCCAGAGGAATACATGAAGACCCATGATGTCCCAGTGAGATGAGGAAGGGTAATCAGGGAAGAAACCTATGCCAATGGTTTTTTTGTTTTCTTTTCTTCTTTTTTTTGTCTTTTTGAGACAAGGTCTCAGTACACAGTTCAGGTTGGCCTTGAGTTCATTTTGTAGCCCAGGCTGGTCTTGACCTTGCAAAGATCCTCCTGCCTCAGCCTCCTAAGTGCTAGGATTACAGGTGTGTGCTACCACGCCCAGCACCTATTCCAGTTTTGCCTACTGGGCAATTTTGCCATGATCTTAAAGATGAACCTCCCCCTTTCCCCGTGAGTCTTTGAAAATAATTTATCCTGCTGTTCTTGGCATGCTGCCATAGGTCGGCGAATTGCTAGAGTGGGAGTTAGGTACACGGGAACTAAACACTGGGCACTGGATAAAGTCTGAGCTACACAGCAAAACTGGCTAAGAATTGAAGTTTGAAAACCTTCACCATGTAATACAGCAAGACTTCTGGGTACATATCAAAAGCAGATGACATCACCATCATAAAGATATCTGCACTCTTACATTCATTGCACCATTGTTCACAGTAGTCAACATACAGAAATGACTAAAGTGTCCACTGACAGAGTGCACAAAGAAAATATAGTAGACAGAGACTACTGTGTTATCTCTCTCTCTCTCTCTCTCTCTCTCTCTCTCTCTCTCTCTTCCTGTACTGGGAATTGGACTCAGGACCCTGCACTTGCCAGGCAGGTACTGTGCCACCGAGCTACATCCCCAGCCTGTGTTCTCTCAATGGTGGCCCACCATCACTCCGTATGGTATACTTCTTTTCTTACTTTTAGTTGGCCCAAAATCATTCTGCTGGATAATATAATCTTATTATCCAGCCATAAAAAGGGAAGCAGAACCTGCCATTTGCCATAGCATGGATGAACCTGGAGGCCATTAGGCTAACTGAAATAGACAGCATGGAAAGAGAAAGACTGCATGATCTCACTCGTGTGAAATCTAAAACAGAAAAGTTAAGTATACAGAGATACAGACTAGAACTGTGGCCATCAGGGACAGAGGAAGAGGAAGAATTGGGAAGATAAAGGTTAGAAGATACAAAGTAGTGATACTTAGGATGAACAAGTCTAGAAATCTAATGTATGAAATGAGGGTTATAGCATTAATAAAGCTGTATTGTATTAAAGATTTGTGTTAAATAAGTAGATCGTACCTGCTTGTCACCAAAAAAATACATTGATTGATTGATTGATTGATTGATTGATTTTTGGTACTGGGAATCAAAAAAGACATTTTTAAAAATGACTGTTATCTTAAAAAATCAAACCAAGGCTGGGGATATAGCACAGAGGCACAACGCCTGCCTAGCAAGTGCAAGGTCCTGACTCCAATTCATGGTACCAAAAAAAAAATCAAACCAAACCAGAAAACAATATCCTTTCTTTTTTCTGCAGTGCTGAGGATGAAGCTTGTGTGTGTGCTGGGCAATACTCTGCCACTGGGCCATACCCTAAATCTGCTTTCCTATTATCTAAGCTTCCATGTTGAGGGATAATTGGAAACTGAAGCCTCCTTTAATTATAGATGCTTCTAGAAATGAGGAGTAGGAAGAAAAGGCAGGGGAGTATCAGAGAAACAAATCAAGATATTGACCAAAGGCCAAAGAAGTGCCTTGGTTCTGCAAGAGAAAGGGTTCTCTAGCCAGCTAGTCAGCAGGCTTCTTGATTTCAAAAGAAAGGCTGGGAGTAGAAGCTCTTGTGTATTCCTTTTGAGAGGAACCAACAGAAGATGGTTTTGCCTGACAGTAGTACATATTTGGAGAAAAAAAGGCCCTCAAACCAGTATTGACCAATTTTCTAGTTCTAGGCCCCGGATGCAAGCTTAATTATTTTCCATGGACCAGTTGCAAATGGGCCAGTTTGGTTTGTACTTGTTAAGCTTGGGAGTCAGGATTTTTACAGCTGATTTTTCTGCACCACGTCGTTAATCCTCACAACCACAGAGGGAGGCTAAAGACTCAGTTATTGTCATTTTACAGAAGAGACTAAAAGAGGTGAAATGGCAAGTTAGAGGCTGGGCTGGAAATAGACCTGGGCCCTGATTCTGGGGCAAAATACTCAGCTTGGCCAAGAGGCCTCCCTGCTTTGTTTGCTCAATTTAGGTGCAGGAATCTCTGCCTTGCAGGAAACCTGGCTCCCCTCAGTCTGTGCTCAGGGCTGACATTCTGCTTAAGCGTGTAGCAGGGGATTCTGGAGACTGGAGTGGGAAGGTAAGGAACACTTTAACTATGCTGCCCCTTCCACTCCTGGTCTTCCTTCTGGGTACTCTATGCTTCCAGGTTCATTATCTCTGAAGTTGTGCCTGACCCTTACCTGTGCCCAAATCCATGGAAATAGGCCAGTCTTAGATATCCTTCCCCTGGAGCCTGTGTCACCAGCCAGCTCCTCTGACAGACCCTGAGTGGGTCTGACATTTACTTAAAGAATGTCTAGTAGTGGACGAGTGTCAATGTGGACACCAAGTGGGGATTAAGGAAATGTCAGAAGTTTCAGACATTAGTCTCAGGTGTCTCGGAAAGCCGTTTTTTTTTTTTTTTTTTTTGGTACCAGAGATCGAACTCACGACCTCACGCTTGCCAAGAAGGTGTTTGTGCCACTGAGCTAAATCCCCCAGCCCCCAATAAATCATCTTTTTTTTTTTGGTACTGGGGATCAAACAACTGCACGCTTATAAAGCAGGTGCTTATGTCACTGAGCTAAATCCCCGGCCCTGGAAAGCATTTTTGTTTTGTTTCGTTTTGTTGCAGCACTGGGAATTGGCTCAGGGGTCTTCACACTGAGCTACAGTCACAAGCCTTTTATTATTATTATTATTATTATTATTATTATTTGGTACCAGATTGGACTCATGACCTTGTGCTTGCCAGGCAGATTCTGTGGCACTCAGTTATATCCCTTGCCCTCTTTTATTATTTTTTGAGACAAAGTCTCACTAAGTTGTCCATGCTGGGCTAAGACATTTGATCCTCCTGCCTCAGCCTTCCAGAGTGCTAAGATTATAAGCATGTGCCACCAGTCTTTGCTGAAATATTCCAATTTAGGACTACTAATTATACATTTGTTGCATGTTCAAGGTACCTGATATGCATTTTTAAAAAGGCATGCAACTTTTATACTTTTTACTGTGACATTTATTTATATTTGTTTATTTATTCATTTATTTATTATGGTGCTTGGAATTGAGCCCAGGGCCTCCTGTATGCTGGGGAAACATTCTATGACTGAAGTGAGCTAAACTCCTAGCCCTCCATACTGAGCTATACCCCTAGCCCACCATAAATCAATCTATCTCTTGTTTTTTAGACAGAGTCTTATTCTGTAATTCAGGCTGGCCTTGAATTTACTATGTAGTCCAAACTGTCCTTGAATTCTTGTCCATCCTCCTGCCTCAGCCTCCAGAGTTCTGGGATTATAGGCATATATCACCACCCCTGGATCTTCCATGATATTTTTATATAACAATATCTAACATGTTATCTAGATGATATTTTCCTCCAAAATCTTTGAGAAATTCCTGGTTACACTGTACCTGTGGCTCATTTTTTTTTTTGTACTGGAAATCAAACTCAAGACCTTGAGCTTGTCAGGCAGGCACTTATGCTACTGAGCTATATCCCCAGCAACTGTGGTTTTTTTGTCTGTCAGCATACTGCCACGTATCCTGGGGACACAGATCCTGTGTTGAGGAGCATAAGGGGCCTGGAACAGTGGGCAGGTGGGAGAGAGGGGCCAATCACATTAATTGTGTCACTCTTGGCACATGGCACAAGGGCAGACCAGCAAAGAGAGGACAAAGAGCAGGTAGGTTTGCAGTATCCTGCATTTCATGGTGCACTGTTACCTGCCAACTGCTACCCACAGGCTGTCTGGACCTCAAGCAACAAACAGACCTTCTTCTGATGAGTGTGGTTACATCCATGTCTCTGTTTCCAGGGGAAGGTCTTCAAAAGAGGCTGTACTGCATATCATAGGGTCACAGTTGAAAGCACAGGCTGGTTTGGGTAACTGACAAGCTCACTCTCCACTTACCAGTTGTATGACCTTGACTGAGTGACAATGTCTCTGGACTTCAATTTCTTCCTCTGAGAAATGGAGATAACAGTATCTCTCTCAAAGGATTGTTGTGATGATTTAAATGAAATCATGCATGCAATATAATTAGCAAAGCAAGTGTTTACATACAATTGGTTTGCCTACTTAAGGGCAAGGATCAATTTTTTTGTGTTGTGGAAGGATTGCAACATAGTCCAAATACAAGCTCCTTTTAGCCAAATCCTTGAAAATAAGAATGAGGACTCCATACCCAGAGCATCATGGACAAGAGAGAAGGGAAGCTCGAACTGAGCTCATACCAAAGTGGTAGATCTATCACTGGCAGCTGAAAAATGTCAGTGACAGCAATGAAATGCCCTTGTGATGCTGGAGTGTGGATGTCACCCAAGGCCTCGGGCTGTGGATGTGTAGGTACTTGTGGGAGGGAGTCTCTGATGTGAAATAAGCAGTACCTGTGAGAAGGCAAGTCTTCATTATTCCCACCTAACAGAAGCTTAGAGCAGGTCAGAGCATTGGACCCAACACATGCCCCTGGAATCCGGGACATGTTGCCAAGGCCCAGGACTAACTCTCAAAGGTCATTTCCTCCCACTTCATGGAGGACTTCCTGCTTGCTTTCAGGTGCATACCAACGTCTGGCTTGCAGGCTGCAGGATGAGGAATGGGACATGGTTATTACTTTCATTCTATTGGCTCACAAAAGAATTTGATTCCAAGATGTAAAGTTAAGCCTTTTCTGGGTGCTGGCAATTGATCTTTCCTTTCCCTCTGGCAGCAAAAGGTCTGGCTGAGGCAGTTCTTTTCAATTCATTGCTGATGAAATTGCCTATTATCCACAGTGCTTTGACAACAGCTTGAAAAACTGCGACTGTGCCAGGACCACAATAGTCAGAACTTGTTTTCCTTTAATTGGCTGAAGTCAGCAAGGCAGGAGTCAGGCTGCAGGGAACATGTATAGGGTGACTGAAGAGCATCAGCTTCAGGCTCTAGATCAGGCCAACAATGTCCAGGAAAATACTGTCCTCCCACAGTGACTCCAGAACTGCAGAGCATGGGAAACCAACAGTCCACTCAGGAGAGTTTCAGAACCTTTGGGAAGCGGTTGTTGAAACTCAACTGAGCTGGGAGTGGGGGTGAGGACTGGATGATGGCCCTGGCTTCTCTTTTGATAGGAGGATGCCCTGCTGCCTAGCCATGTACAACTTCATTATCCCAAATGAACCATTCCTAGAGGTGAAGGGTCCTTGTCGCATGGTACAGAAGTCTGAGTACTATGTGCCAGGTACTGTATGAGTGGACACCCAGAATATAGAAACAAATAAAAACATATTCTGATCTCAAGGGGCTGCTGGTGTTATTAGGACAAGGTGTACAGAGGACCCAAGTTTCTGAACTGTTCGTTGGGTTATTTTGAGTCAGCGTGCTTCAGTTTACATGAGCATTGACTTCCACTGAATCCCAATTTTGGTGTTGTGGGACAGTGGCTCTGGCAGGCAGCCTTCAGAAGAACTGTGCCTTCAGTCTTAGGGTGTCCCACCTGGTTTGGTGTTGTGAGACCTGCAGAAACGGACCTGGCTGCCTCTGTTGCCTCTGTCTCCTCTATCAATACTCTGAAAATTTCCATAGCCAGGACGTTTGCAGACAAAACAAGTCAGTCTTTGGGAAGAAACAACTCATCAGGGCCACGTACATGATTGTGTAGTTTGTGTACCCAGCCAAAGAGGCAAGTGGGGCTGGACAGAGCTGAAATTACCAAGCCATTTGCCTTCAGGGCTAGAGTGCCCAGAGGATATTTTCCCCCTAATTCATCAGTGTGAAAGGGGCACTGAGAGAACATTCTCTAATTTGTACAAGGGTGACTCAGCCTGAGCTGCTGGGACCTGTGATTACTGGAAAGAATGAAGAGAGCAGGCGAAACAAAACAACTTCTCACCATTAAGTCCTCTGAAAAGCCAGAGAGGCTGCCCCCCACTCCGCCTTCAGGTCCCTATCTAAATCAGTAGCCCACCTCCCCTGTAAAAACTACCAGAGGCTATTGTGCGGGATTTGCTAGCCTAAACTTCAGAGCACTAGCACAGTTCATTTCCCCAATCCTAACCCCAGGGAAGGCTGGCATATACCTTAGCCTCCATCTGGTGCACTAAGCATGGGGCACACTGTAAGTTCACAACCGTGGTCGCCAGGTGAGCTAGAGCTCCCACAGTCAAGGGAAGTGGGTGGACAATAGCCAGTACTTGTGATAGGGTGCTTCTAAAATAAAGCGAAGGGGATCCTCGGTGTGTTGGCAGGGTGATGGGGGGAGCCAGTGCCTCAGCTCTCATCACTCACCAGGAGCATAGGTCCCAGGGACCAGGGGCACAGGAGGAGCACTGAAAGGCCTGCCACCAACCAACAGTTTAAGGACACAAGGACACTCACAGAGAGGCATTGCAAAGACTTAATGGGATAGTAAGATGAATAGATTTAATCATTCTTGTTTGAAAAACAAGACATAAATTAGTGTATATATATAATTTATATATTTATGTGGTATATATACTATATACAGACATTAGAAAATGTTCCCTTCCATGAGGCTGAAGGAGAGGTGAATGATGACGATGAAATGACACAGGCAGGGTCTTGAGTGGCAGAAGTATAGGACCCAGAAGTTGGGAGAAGAGGAAGACCATGCGAGCACACTGGCTGACAGTGGTCTTGGGGGAAAGGGTTCCCCACTGGCTGCATCTCTGGCCCATTAAACAACTTGGTCCTATAGGAGAAGCAAGGAAGTGGGGGCTGGCTTCTCTAGAAGGAGCACTCCCCTCCTTGCTGGGAGAATCAGCCACTCAGGGGCGCTTACTGTGCTAGGGGTTAACATAGGTGGGCAGGGGTTAAGCACAGTGTACATTTTTATAAAACTCACAGAGGAACGAGAGATTTCACATGGACCTCTTACACAACAATGAAAGAGGCAAATGCAAGGCAATAGGGTGAGGGAAACAAGGCGATATGGAGAGGTGGACGAGAATCAATCTATACAGAAGAAACATTGGCTTTCTTTGTTCCCTCCAGTGGGACAGTTGGTAGGGACTCCGTGTCTTCACTCCTCAAAAGGTTGGGGGGATGGTTGGCAGCAGTGGTGGCGGCAGTGGTGGTGTTGGTGGTGGCAGCAGTGGTGGCAGTGGTGATGGTGGTGGCAGCGGTGGCAATAAGAGATGTGTGTCAAGGAGGATGCTAAACAGTGTGAATTCCCTTCCAGATGGCTCCGGAAAGGGAGAGAGAGGTGCAGGACTGCACCGGGTAAGGCGCTCAGCTTCTTTTCTTAGAGAGACAAATCCACAGGGTCAGTACACAGCCAAAAGCATATACTCAGGATTAACATGTCACGC
>PVJX010040313.1:0-15144 GCA_004027295.1 Dolichotis patagonum | reverse complement strand
TAAAACTTATATTCTTTTGGCTTTCTGGATAGATTTCTTTAAGAAAAGTTATTGGTTTACTATAGTTAATTCCAAAGTATGCTCATACTGTATTACTTGAATGCAACATTTTTTGTTGCTTTGTCCTTGAATTCTTTCCAAATATCATTAAGTATTGGGTGCATACTGTAATAGTAGATCTGCTTCAATGTTGCCATTAATCCAGTTTATAACCTCTAACATTTTGTATGAGGAATTTTAGAAAGAAACCCTTACACAGATATCCAATGTCCAGAATAACCAGAGCCAAATATAATCATTTTACAGTTGAAGGCGAGCCAAGATGCACATTTTCTGAGTGTGGTTTTTACTGGGAGTCTGCGTGCAGATGAAATATGGCTTTTAAGAACATAATCTTCATAGAAAAGGGCTTTCTTGTCATGGCACTGGGCTGACTTTCAAGGCAAGGTCAAAGTACTTTCTGTGGGTCTATTTTTAGGTTTGCATTTCTCAACAGGATGCTCCCAGTTTGGAGTTAGTGCTGCACAAACTGCTTGATGCCCTTGAAAGAGCAGAAACATGACCTCGTTGTGGCTTCCCCAGCATCCACACTGCAGGCTCTGTGCTCTGTGCATCTCCTGGCCACCATTTTAGGAGGTCACCTGTCCCCAGTGGATAGTGTGGTCTCTGGATACTTAGAGCTTAGCCTCCTCTCGCCTCTTTTGAACTTTCTAATATTAATCATGTATTGTCAGAATCTTCAAACTGCAACCTGAAGTGAAAAGTAGTGAGGTCAAAGTGTTTTAATTTGGACTGGGGGAGAAGCCAGACAATGGGAGCATGTTGATTGAAAATAGCAAATGTTATTTGTTTCTTTCTGAAATCGAATACAGAGGACATAGAGGTTTATAAGCAAATAAACACATTTCAGTTTTACATTTTGGTCTTTCACTGAGAGAGATTCAAGAATGAATTAAAAACAAACTATAGAGAGAAAAACAAGCCAGCAACCTTGATGTGGGCAGAATCTCTGAGGGGAAAAACACCTGACTTTGTTATATTTTATTTCCCTAGAAAGAAACACTAGGTTCTTAAAATGCTCTGAATTTGTTGTAAGCAGGGCTTTGATTTTATGAAAAGTTCAGACATGCGTCTCCTTAAAATACTGTCCTTCCTTATTTTTTTAGTGAGAAAACATGTACATGTTCTGCCCTGGATGTTGGAACATGTTGCGGCCTTTTCCTACGCACTTTGAACTTTTACTTCTCTTGCACAACAGCCCCATCTTGTGGCTATTTGTCAATGTGTCACTAAAGGTATGTTGCATTTTCACAGTTTCGGGCATAAGTAGAAACTTCTCCTATAGGTCATATAAAATTAAGCAGGAAAGAAGAACAGCAATGCATTAATTCAATGTAAAATAGCTCAGCCTGGTGGTGGTGGGGGTAGAGACTAGGCAGTCAGTAAATTCTAGTTGTATTAATTTAAATGAAGGGAGAATTGTGTTAGTAGGTAAAAGGGAGGGCAATTAGATGTCTCCGATGTGAGCGCCATCAGCTCCCTCTTTGTCCTGTTGAAATGTTTCACCTTGTACCTGTCTGTTTCACTAGGTCTGAGAGACTTATCACTATCTTAGAGCTTAGCTATATCTAGCTCATGTATTGGGGAAGACTCAGGGAGATGTGCTAGCAGGACTTCACAGGATTTCTCCATTTAGTATCTCTGAGTATGCTGCTCATTGTCTAATTTTCTCCTCTGTGTTTTGCAGCTTCTATGTCCATATCTGGACCCAGCTCTCTAACTGAGGGAAGGAGCCCTCCTTTCTCAGCAAACTTGCAAGATACTAGGAAGGAAGTCTTACTGGCTTGCACTGGGCTGCATGCCCACCCTGTACCAACTGCATTGGCCAAGGGAGTAAACTACATTGGTTGGCTAAGCTTGGGTAGGTTATCTGCTGCTGTAGAGAACAAATCACTGTGGACAAAGATGCAGTCAGATGAAAAGAAACTTTTACACAGGACACCTGTCTACAGGAGGGAGGGAAAGAAGAGCAATTTCTTTAAAGAAGGAGGAGACAAGGCTCATAACATAATGATGGAAAGTGAGCCACATGTGCCCGCAGGAAACGTGTTTGTCCCCTGTCAACTCCGTGCCTATGGAGTTTGTGCCCTGTATTTTGTTTCCTCTTGAAATTGGGCAGCAGAGATGCTGACAGACCAACTCACATGAGTATGAATGAAGAGAGACTGTGAACCTGGAGAGTCTCAGCACCTCCAGGGAGAAACAATGGACCAGGCTAGCAGTGCTAGCTGCAAGAAAAGCCCACAGTGCAAACACAGCACGCAGTTTTACTCTGCAAGTAACTCCTGCACAACTACATATTTGTTACTCCCTTCACCGGGCTGAGACCTTTTACCCTGAATTAATGCATGATTGTTCTCTTTTCCTGCTTAATTTCATATAACCTATAGGAAACTTAACTGTGAAAATACGTGCTTTAGTCTCCTGCAGGCTAAAACTGGAGAAGAAATTCAGTGCATTGCCTACTGTGTTTGAGAGGGTTTAATTAAGAGCCATTTTGGGAAAGGGTTAATGCTTAAGATTGAACTACAGAACAAGTACAAAGTGAGTTTGCTTAGGGTCTGCAGTGTTACCCTATCACAGTAAGTGAGAGACCACCACAAGAGATAGTCACAGAAAAGATGTGGGCTAAACATAGATGCCCTGAGAAGTTTAAGCTCAGACCAGGAAGGTCATGGGGCCTACCTTTTGTGATTCGAGCCAGGGCCTGGTGTGTGTAGCTTTCAAAGGTGACTGGATATGAAAGTGCTGATATTAACTCACTTGTCTACTTGAATCCCCACCCCGCTACTTACATCTAGAATAGAGGCTAGTGGTCTGACTGCTTTCCTCATTTACCAACATGAGCAAGGCCATGCTTTGGCTTGCACTGTTACCTGGGTGTATGGACAAAGAGACCTCTGGACCAGGGGGTGCACCCTACAGTCTCCCCCAGGCCATAAATCTAGGTGGAGAAAACTGACTTGCTGGATGTCAAGACTACAGATCCTGGAAAGGAACCACTCATTCAAAAATAGAGAAGTTTTTTTTGCTCTCTCTCTTAGGATTAATATTTCCCCTCATTTTTCGGTGCTTTGGGATTTTTCCCTTTAATTTTAAAAAATTTCATACTCTGTTTTTTCTTTTTTTCTCCCTTTTTTTGCTCATTCTCTTCTGTTACTTTTATCTAATTTTATTAATTTCCTTTTACTCCTTAATATGATCTTTTGTCTCACTTTTTTAACCTCATTTTTCAAATTTTTCTTCTTTCATTCTCTTACTTACTATCGTCTTTTTTTTGTACCAGATATCAAACTCGTGACCTCGTGCTTGCCAGGCAGGTGATTAAGTCACAGAGTTAAATCCCCATCCTCCTTCTATCTTTATTAGAATAACCATTAGACTTTATTACTCTCTAGATAGTTGACTTTATGCTATTACTGTTGAATTATTTTCTATTATTTGTAGAAGTATAGTTATTTCATTTAGTAGATACTTACTGTGTGCCGATATTTGATTTGTCTTTGTGTTTATACTATAATTGTAGATCTCTTTTCCAGGGTTAAAGGTGGTACATTATTGAATCTTCTGGTATGTCAATATCCAGTTTGTCTTTGATATAATTATCACTGCTGGTTTGGTTGCTACTACCAGGATTATACTGTTCTTGCTAGAAAATGGTTTTCTCTGTATGCCAATATCTGGATGGCCTTTGTGTAATTAAAAGTGCTGTGGCCCATTCTCAGTGAACTGGGTGGTGGGCCAATTACACTGCATCCTCCACTTTCAAATTAATGGAGTTGGTTAGATCTTGGATCAGAGGCAAAAGCCAATAGTTGGCCATGCCCAGAGTGCATCACTGAAAACCAGACACTAAGAAAATCACCATAGTAGTAATGAAGCCTTCCCACTATAATCAACCTACAAAACTTAGCACACACACCAGAACAAATGAACCAAAATAATAGAAACACAAGACAAGACAACAAAATGTGTCCAAAATCTCCCAATCCCTGAAATCCAATCCAATGAACATGGAAGGGAGGAAATCAAAAGCCACATAGCTGAAGTATTCCAAATGATAAAAGAGGAAATTAAAAACAGAGCAATAAGGTACTTGGCAGGCTCAAAGAAGATATAGCTAAACAGGTAATGCACTTAATAAACAAAACATCCAAGAAGTTTACAGAAAATACTAATAAAAGGCTCGCTGAGCTAAACAAATTGATACAAAACATGAATGAGCAATTTAGAAAAGAATTAGGGTTCATGAACAGGTACCAAAGAGAAATCTAGATTATTAAAAATTCTATGGACAATATAGGACAGCAGAAGTGACCAATGTGAGGACAGCATCAAGCCTAAAACATTGAACTGATATGTGTGATCAACACTCAGAGATATTTTCAAAACAATAAGAAAACATGAAAAATGAACTCACCATCTGTTAGATGACACAAAGAAGACTAATTTAAGTTAAATGGCATAAAAAACTTGTTTAGAAAAAAAAGCAGAAAACTTTTCAAATATGGGGAAAGAATTTAACATACAGATAAATGAGGCATATGGAGCCCCAAATAGCTGCAGTCAGAAAAGAGCCTCTCCATGGCATATCAGTCAAAACTCCAGAAGCCCAATACAGGAACAAACCCTTAGGAGCTGTCAGAGAAAAGCAACAAATCACTTATAAGTATAAACCCATTAGAATTACAGCAGATTTCAGCACAAAACTTAAAGGCTGTGAGAGTTTAGAGTGAAGTGTTTTAAGCCCTAAAAGAAAACAACTTCCAACCCAGATTGAGCTATGTCTTAGTTACCTTTTACTCATCTCTGAGACAAAATACCTGATGCCCAAAGTTAGGAAAGGAAACTTATTTCTTACAGTTTTTGGAGGGTTCAGTCCATACTCAGTTGGCTCCAAGGCAGGATGGCATGGCGGGGCCACAGTTTATGGCGGCTGCAAACTGCAAGCAGAAACCGGTAAAAGAGAGAGACACACCTTCTTCCTGCCATTCCATCACATCCTGGCTCCACCCCCTAGGAGGGTGTAGCACTGACACCATCAATCCAAGCACTAGACAATGAACCAGTCATAAATGTACAATGCAAATACATGAGGCCTGGGGGCCACCGACATAAATCATGACAATCTATCTTGCAAAACTGTCTTTCAAAATTGATGGAGAAATAAGTCCTGTCCTTAACAAAGAGTATTTTAAGAAATTTATGACTGCCTAAACCAGCACTCCAAAAAACTCAGGATATCCCAGAAAGAGATAATGAAGTTAATAATGCCAAAAAGTCTAGTGAAATGAACACAGCTTGAGCAGCTAAGCAGAAGATAAGGGGAGGGAATCAGTAATGGGAAAATAATACAATGACAGTAATAAGTCTGCCTCATTAAAGTCATGTAATAACTCTCAATGTGAGTGGTGTTAATTCTCCAATCAAAAGACACAGATTGGAAGAATGGGTCAAGAGACAAAATCCGACAACATGTTATATACAAGAAACATATCTAATCCAAATCAAAAGATAAAAAACAATGTTTCATAAAATGGAAACTAGAAAACAAGCAGGAGTCACTATGCCATTGTCAGGCAAAGTGGACTTTAGGCCAAAATTGATCAGAAGAAGCAGAGAAGATCACTACATATTGATAAAGAGAATGATTCCACAGGAAGATAGTAATAACAAACACATATGCATCAAACAATGCCACAACTGACTTTATAAAATAGACACTACTGGACATAAAAGATCAAATAACTGTCCACTCAGTTTTAATGGGTGACCTCAATACTCCACTGTCACAAATAGATCAACTATATAAAAACAACAAAGAAATATCAGAGTTGAAACAACTCTTCAGACAATGAACTTAGTATATACATATCCACAGAATGTACATCCAGGAAAAATAGAACCCAGATCGTATCAGTAGAACATGGAACTCTGTCTCTAAAATAGACCAAATATTAGCCAATAAAGCATACATAAATAAATCCAAAATGATTGAAATTATAACATGCATATTATTAAGTCATAGTGCAGTGAAACTAGAAATTAATGGTAAAAATCCAATTAGCTATGCAAATTCAAGGAAATTAAATGCTACACATTAGAATAACCAATGGGTCATACAAGAAATCAAGGAAGAAATGAGACAGTTCATAGAATTAAATGATAATGCTGCTACACATATTTGGCCTTATGAGACACAGTGAAAGCAGTTCTAAAAGGGAAGTTTATAGCTGTAAATGCTTGCATCAAAATAACAGAATGAACATAAAGAAATAAACTAATTAGGCAATCAAGTTCTAAGAAAAACAAGAATAATCCAAATAGAAAGCTAGTAGAAGGAAGGAAATTATAAGGATCAGAGTAGAAATCAGTGAGGTTGAGGCAAAAAACAAAAACAATAAGAATCAATACATTAAAGAGCTGGTTCTTTGAAAGAATAAACAAAGTAGAAAAACCCTTACCAAATCATACTAAAAAATGGAAAGAAAAGACTCAAGTCCATGCAATTAGAAAAGACAAAAGTGAACTCACAGTAAACACTGCTGAAATCCTGAAGATTATCTATAACTACATTGCAAACCTGTATGTCAATAAATCAGAGAATTCAGAAGATAGAATAGATTTATAGTATATGAATTACTAAAACTGAACTGAGGAGATATGAAAGGCCCAAATCTTCCAATAACAAGCAATAAAATTGAGGTAGTAATAAAAAAACTACCAATTAAGAAAAGCCATGATCTTGATGAATTCACCGCTGAATTCTACAAGAACTTCAAGGAAGATCAAACACCAATATTCCTGAAATTCTTTAATGCAATTGAAAGAAAAAGAGTATTCCCAAAGTCATTTCTGGAAGCTAACATTACCCTGATTTCCAGACAAGGACTCAATCGAAAATGAAAAGTATAGGTCAATCTCTTAAATGGACACAGATGCAAAAATCCTCGCAAACAGAATGCAAGAAATTCTTGAAAAGATCACGTATCATGACTAAGTAGGCTTTATGCTAGTGATGCAGGGATGGTTTAACATATGCAAATCAGTGAATATAATGCATCACATAAACAGAAGCAAGAACAAAAATCACATGATCATCTCAATAGATGAAGAAAAAAGCTTTAACAAAGTCCACTATCCATTCATGATAAAAACTCTGAAGAAAATAGGTATAAAAGGACTTTATCACAATCTGAAAAAAGTCATCCATGACAAACCAATGGCCAACATCATATTAAATGAGGACAAAGTGAAAGCTTTCCCTCTAAAAGCAGGAACAAGACAAGGATGTTCACTATAACCTTCCTGTTCAATATAGTATTCAAAAACTTTAGTCAGAGCAATCAAGCAAGAGAAAAAAATAAAGGGGTATGTAGGGAAAAAAGGGAAATCATTACTTGCAGATGACATGAGTCATTAAATAGAAGACACCAAATTTTTTTACCAAAAGACTCCTAGAATGAATAAACAAACTCAGAAATGTAGCAAGATACAAAGTCAACAGGAATAGCATTCCTGTACACCAATAGTAAACTCACTGAGAGAGAAATCAGGAAAATAATACTACTCACAATAGCATCAAGACAAATTGAATTAAATACTTAGGAATTAACCTAACCAAAGAAGAGAAAGACCTCTAAAATAAAACTGCAATTCCCGAAGAGGGGAAAGGAGCCAGTGCCCACCATGCAGGGATGGGAGGAGAAACAAGAAACCAATCCACTTTCTGTGAGCATAGACTGGGAGAGACTAAGAGAGCCCCTTTCCCTCACCTTAGGCAACTGGCTGATTTGGAGGATCATGGGCTGAGTTGATAGCAACTGAGATAGAAAAACAACTATGCTTGTATTGCTTGATTGACTTTGCAAGCCTAAAACTGGTAGTCTGAGCATCCATTTAGAGGTTAACAATATGCAGTGCAGCAGCTATGGGGGATTTCCTTCTGTTTTGTTTTTGAGGTCCAATGTTGTTCTCACTGTTTTGTTTTGTTCCATTTTATTGGTTTTTTTTTCTTCTTCAGTGTTCTGTTTTGATTGGTTTTATTCTGTTCTGTTTTGTTTGATTTTATTATGGTTGATGTTATAGGCAGCAATTTTGAAGATAGCAAGAGGCATTATGGTAACATTGGTGATTTCCTTTTATCCTGCTTTGAAATCCTGCATTACTTTCACTGTTTTGTTTTGACTGACTTTATTCTGTTTTACTTGTTTGGTTTTATTCTCTTTAAAATAAAATAAAAAATAAATAAATTAATTAAAAAACTGTAATTCCTTAAAAAAGGAGATCAAAGATAATATCAGAAAATGGAAAGATATGTATCTACTGTCTACAGTAGTGGCAGCACTACTGTCAAAATGTCCAAAATTTACATACATTCAGAACTGATACAAAGATTTAACACAATCCCAACCAAAATACCAATAGCATTTCTCAAAGAACTAGAGGAAAAAGTCTAAAATTCACATAGAACAAGAGGAGACCCAGGAGAACAAAAGCAATCCTAGGTGAAAAGAGGAAAGCAAGAGGCATCATAACCCAAAATTTGAATTTATATTATACAGTTACAGTATTAAAAACATCATGATACTCACTGAAAAACGTGTAGATCTATGTAACAGAATAGAGGATGCAGAAACAACTCTAGGCACCTTCAGCTCTCTGATTTTTGACAAAGAGCTCCAAAACATAGACTCGGAAAGATAGCCACTTTAACAAACAGTACTGGAAAAAAGTGGTTGTCCACATACAGAAGATTGACTTTAGACCTGTATCTTTCACTATGTACTAAAAATCAAAATGGATCAAAGATCTAAATGTTAAAACAGAAGCACTTAATGTTTTAGAAGGTAAAATAAGTAAAATTCTTGAAGACATAGATGGAGGCAAGGATTTTCTGAACAGGACTCCACCTGCATAAGAAATAACATCAAGTATCAATAGTTGGGAGCATAGCGAATTAAACAGCTTCTGTACTTTGAAGGAAACTACCAGAAGAGTGGAGAGAAAAGCTACATAATGGGAAAACATTTACTAGCAGAGGACAGAGGACTAATATCTAGAGTACATAAAGAACTCAAAAAAGAAAAAAAATTATGCTGCTCAAATGAAAGACCCAATCAAAAATTGAGAAGTGCAAATGACCAGTAAATACATAAACAATGTTAAATAAGGCTAGTCTTGGAGAAATGCAGACAAAAACAACACTTGAGAATCTCTTTTATTTCAGAATGAATGACTATTATCAAGAAAGCAAGTAATAAATGTGGGCAAGGCTGTATATGCTTGAGAAAAGAAACATTTTATATTGTTGTTTTAATCATGGAGATCAGTATGGAATTCCTCAGAAAACTGAATCTAGACACACTTATTCCTCTTCTAAGTATCTACCTGAAATAGTTAAAGATATGTATTACAGTGATACTTGAATACTTGTGTTTACAGGAGTACAACTCATAATAGCTAAATCATGGAAAAAGCTTATATGTCCATCAACAGATAAATGGATAAAGAGAGTGTAGTATTTATGTACAATGGGGTACTCTTCTGCCATAAAGGGGGATAAGCCTGAGGTATTTGTAGGAACACAAATGCCCCTTGAGACCATAATGTTAAGTGAAATAAATATCACATGGTTTCTCTTATATGAAAAACCCAAAATGTAAATCAAGAGCAAAATACAAGATAGAAAGTAGGAAACAAGGAGATGGATTTAGTTTTTAAAAGGGAGGGGGACCAAGAGGTAGAGGATAGGGAGAGAAAATGGAGGGAAAGAGAATGAAGAAAGAATTGAGATGTGTTATGTACATGTACCAACTTCTTGTGAAGAATGTGGTCGGTGTATGCTACAAATATATACTAGTAAAAAAATAGACAAAACAAATAGAGGAGGAGATGAATATACCAACATGCCTAACTAAAACAGCCTCCTCCTTTTCTCCCTTGTTTGTCAAATCACCCAATAAATGTTTGATAAATGAGAAATTTGCTATGTGAGCGAAACACCCCAGGGAAGTATGAATGGTAGTGGGGTAGGGATGGCTGTGTTTATTTTTGGAAACTGAGAAGTCATAAGGTTCCTTCACTAGGAATATAGTATTTGGAGAGGAAGTGATAAGATACCAAGCTCTGGGTGATTATGAGCACTCAGTAAATGTTAGTTGTTTTTCCTAAGAAAGAGAAGAGCTGGGCATAGTCACAGATGTGGACCAGAACACCTTTAAGCAGCAGTAAAACCTAGAAAGATGAGCAGCAAACTAGCACATGAATAAGAAAAAAGACTGACATAGTCAGTTTGTGCAAAACAAACTCAGGGATTTTGTTTGATGTTGTGTATGTAGGAAAAGCATAGATAGGGGCTTCCCAAGAAGTTGTCTTCTATTAGCCACCGCCTGCTTGTAGCAGTTACTGGCATGGCCTCTTCCTCCTACAGCTGCTGCAGAAGCCTCTTCTGCAGGGTCCCTGTTAGGGCAGAGCTGAGCTGTTCAGGAATGAACTGCCCACCTGCTGTTAAGTAATGTTCTGTCTCTAGCACTGTATTTCCATTTAGCAAAATGTGCTGTGCACTTGGCTGTGGTATTTACTACACATCTGCCTGACAAGCCTGTACAGCAACACCAAGGCCCAGCTCCAAATTGGCAAGTGGTCTCTGATGACTCTGCTGTCATGAAGAGCCAGACTAGATCTAGGATGGGGTAGGGTTAGCAGCTACTGCACGAGAAGTGCTGCTAGAGTCAATTAGGAAAGTCAAGCAGGGGAGCTCATCAGCGCATGATTGCCTCCTTAGAATGACCCATCTATCAATACTCCTCAGGGCTACTCAGTGATAGCAGGGACACAGGATGGGCTTCGCTGCAGAATGAGGCTGGAAGGTAGTAAACTTTTGTTACAGGCTTTCTAGAATTCAAGCGAAAGCCACAGTTTCCTTAATAGTTTTCCAATAGCATTCTATCACTTATTACAAAGTACAGTTAATCCAGACCTTCCCCCCATAATGTCAGACAAGAAATGTGTTTCTGATAATAAACACTCCTTTTGCAGCACAGCTATAGTTCATCAAGCCTGGTTGGCAAATTACTGCTGCACAACATGAAACTAGGCAATGAAACATAAGACATGTGCCTTATATAGTCTGTTACTGATGAATATAGTTACTCTCTCCAAAGCACAAAATCAACCGCCCAAATAGAGATCACACCAACTTGCGCCATATCCTGCCTCCACTACAAAACACGCAAATCTCTACATTTCCTAGGAAATTTTGGTTTCAGGTAATGCTTAGATCACAAGTTACTTTTGAAAATGATACTTATGTTCCAAAAGAATGTTTGGGTTCTATAGTGACAGACTTGCCTTAGACTTCTTGGCCAGGTTGACTTGTAAGGGAACAAAACTTTGTCCAGTGGCAACATGGATAATAAAATTATCTGAATTTTTATTCCATAAGGAATTTTCTGAACATGATTTAGCTCCTGTTCATTATGGTCATTAAGAACTAACAGACTTTTAAAAAAATGGTTAAAGAAAACACAGAACATAAAAATTGATTGATTGATTGATTGATTGATTGGGTTTTTGAGACAGAGTTTCACCATGCAGCTCAGGCTGGCCTTGAACTCCCTTTGTAGCCCAGGCTGGCCTTTAACACACAGCAACCCTCATGCCTCAGCCTGCCACGTCCTGGAATTGGAGGTATGAGCCACCATGTCCAACCTAAAATTTACTATCTTAACCATTTTTAAAGTGTAGAGTTTAGCAGTGGTAACTCTGTTCACATTGTTGTGAAACAGAGCTCTTAACTTTCTTAGTTTGCAAAACTAAGACTCTATACCAATGAAACAACATCTGCCCATCTCTCCTTCCCCAGCCCTTGACAAGCACCATTTCACTTTCTGTTTCTGTGAATTTAACTGCTTTAGATACTTCACATAAGTGGGATGGTGCATTTGTCTTTTTTGTGATTGACTTTTTTAAAATTTAACATAATAGTCTCAAGGTTCATCCGTGCTGCAGTATGATATAGCCCAGATAATAATCCATTGTACATAATATGCCGCATTGTGTTTATTCATGCATCTATTGATGTATATATGGGATTGCTTCCATATCTTCTACGAACATGAGTGTGCAAATACCTTCTTTTTTGTATGTTTTTTATTTTAAAGGGGTAAAATTAAACAGAGCAAAACAGAACAAAACAGGACATAAGAAAGCATAAATTTCAAAGCTAGACAACCAGAGATCTTCACCATCTAACATATGGTCTCTTATTTTCTTCCAAATTGTTGTCCATATCTTCACATACAGAGAATTCATACAAAACAACATAGTCGACCGCAAATACTCTCTTAAGAACATGCTTTCAGTTATTTTGAATGTATACTGAGAATTACTAGATCACATGGTAATTTTACTTCTAATTTCTTAAGGAATGAACACACACTACTTTCCATAGCATTGTACCATTTGACAATCCCACCCACAGTGCACAAGTGTTCCAACTTTTCCACATCATAACCAATGGATTTTCTGACACAGCCATTTTAGAAAACAGCAAGTATTTTTTTTCCTGATATCAGTTGAGAAAAGATTTTTTAGTCAGTCCTTCCCATTAAGACCCTCTTTACTGTATTTAGTTTTTATTGGGTACTTTGCAGGGACCAAGCTGTTTCTTAAATGCTTCATCTTGTACAAAAGTTTATAGGCGATTTATGTTAGCAAAAAAAGTTATTGTGAACTACATAGTGTGGTGTAGTTCTACGCAGTTGGTGTGCTCTTGCCATTTTATTTCTAAAAACATTTTGAAACACAAATGTTGTGGGTCTAAGTCTTGATTAGCCTAGCCCACCCCATTTTCCTATGGAATTTGAATTTGGGATTAGTCCAGGAAACTTTGATGATTGTAAATCCTAGAGGAGATGGGGTATTTCCCAATAACTAAGTGCTGAAATGATGCCTTCTATCCTCACCCTACAAGCTGAATCAGATGGTTAATGCTTCAGGAACAAGTCCAATCCTGTTCAATTTCCTCCTCTGAGCAAAAGGGAACCAAGGAAGAATGAGTGACTAAACTTTGTAACTGCTCATTACAGGGCCATCTATTATGCTTTTTAGTATGTAGAATGTTAATAAGCCAAGATATTATGGCACAGGGTCTATAACTAATCTACTGTAATAAATAAGAGTAATAGCGGTGGTTCTAGTATATTCTATCCGTATAATGTGCTGCTTGCAAAGTATGACATTTTAAATAAACATTATTCTGGTGGTATTTAAAAAACACAAAGGCAGTAATGAAATATAGAGCTCAACATTAGTTGACACAGCAATTCCTGCCTCCCAAGATCCTGCTAAATAACCAGAGCTTAAATCTTCATCTTGAAATATACAGCTCTTCTATGATTTTTAAAGAGAGTTGTAAAACTTTAATGGAACATGCCCTAACTTTATTTTAAAAATATTCTCTACTTTTATGGCAAAGGTGACCCAGAAATACCTTGTGAATAATAGACCAACACTTTTAATCTATTAAATTCACCTCTCTGGATAAAACATAAGTCGTCCTGGTACTTATATCAGGGAAATCAAGAGGGTTCTTGAATTGGCTGTTTACCCAAAATTTACTGATTTTTAGATGCCAGAAGTAACACAGTTTTATCCTAAACAGGCATGCTTACATTTTCTGCTATAAAGTTGAAAGACAGATTTAGACGCCAAAGCCAGCTATTGCATAGAGAAATGTACATTTTGAACGTCTATGTGTTGAACTGTGAAACTTGTCATACTCATAATACTTAGTTTCTGGACACTTTACTCTAAGCTGGTGAGGCCTATGGGATGAGTTCATCTCCATATATGGAAAATTAATTTGAAGTCCAAAACCTAATAGAAGTACTCAAGTGCTTTTGTATTCGTCGCCAAATTTCGTCACTGAATTGCGATTCTTTGACTACCTCAAACTCAAGCACATTTCTCAATGCAACAAAGCCAATGCATTTCCTACCTTTCTTTGTTTCTTCTTTTTAGCTTATATGTTTTGAAAGCAGCTGAAATCTGTTAAGTACATATTTTTAAAAAAATATATATGTGAATACACAGATTGCTCTCTAATACAATGCGTGGAGCCTCATTTGGGAGCAATGACAGCTAATAATGTTTAAATATTGGGAAAATAACAGATTTATTATTTATTTCTCCCCATTCCCACTGAAGTCACCAAGAATTCCTAGGCTGGGTCATAGTCAGTGGAAAGCATTTAGCATACACGTCCTTGTACGTGTTGCCATATTAAGCATTAGCTAAAGGCCTGTAGCTTTAGCTCCAGAATATGAGTTCTGCTGTCAGTGATTTCATGAAATATCTACTGCAGCAACACAATCTTCTTAAGACACTATGGTTATCATAATATCCTCTCTTCCAGTATTTGAGAAAGGCAGTGAGCATGGCACTGGGCTTTTTTCTCAGTAGAAATCCACTCAGTGAGCATTAGACTCCTTCTTATCTTCTACTTTCTCTTCTTCTTTGTCCTCCCGTCTTCCCCCTCAACTCCCAGCCTTGAATTCTTTTGAAGAAAAGAAGCTGAGGGATGAGCCAACAGCTGAGAGAGAGGAGCAGGCTGCAGGCAGGTGTGGGGCATGACCTGGTCTCCAGTTAGACCAGGTGGGCGGGACAGGTGCCTTTGTTTCAGAACATGTTAGGTAAAGGGTACCAGTGGGCACTGGGTGATGTTGTAGAGGGAGGGGGAAAGGATGTCATCCTCCCTTAGTCACTAGACCCTTTTGTTCTGAGGAGCAGAAGAGACGAAAATCAGAGTAGGAAAGAAAGTATAAAGAAGAGTCAAGTAGGTGAAATCTAGGAGAGAGGAGTAAGAAGACAGGAGGAAGAGCCAGTGAGAAGCAGGACCCATGTCAGGGCGGAGCTGGGAGTGGGCTGAGAAGGGGAAGCAGTGAGCTCTGATGGGAAGAGGAGGGTAAGGAAAGAAGGCCTTCCTGACCACTTCAGGCTTTACCCCATTGTTCACACTTACTTCTTAAATATCTGCCATCACGGTCAAACATTGTATTACTTTAAAAATATTACTGAGAA